>JACBKR010001638.1:0-40818 GCA_014218235.1 Colocasia esculenta | reverse complement strand
ATTTTAAGCCCATTTTTCGACTTGTCTGAAGCTGACTCCAAACATGCTTTTGTGGAGTTACCATTAATATGAGGATCTATCTAGAATATAAAAGTAAATAAACCAACATTTAAACCTTGTTAGGGAGGACAAAGCGTGCGTACGTACCCCATGTGTTACAAATTAAGCACAAAATAAACTTCATTAGAAACAATTAAAAAAAACATAAATAGGCTGTCCTTGTACACCACAAAAGGAGGGCCATATTCAAGAGCCATATATGAGTATGGGTGTGACGGATTTGGATTGGCTCAATCTAAATTCAATTGAATCTAAAGTTAAGATAGCTCAACTCAAATCTAACATAAAAGTAAATAAAATTCACACTGATCTGTTGGGGTTCATTTCAGTCCAACAAATCACTCACACAATCACAACATGTTATTAGTCACTTAAATCTTTTATTAACATCAAATAATAAAAAACACTTATTTTCTTAGATCAAAATTTTTATAGTACAAAGATCTTTTACTATCTTCTATAAATAAAACTAAAAATTTGTCGAATACTCATTCATAAGTCTTGAAATCATGGATGACAGCATCAACATATAATAAACAAATTTATAAAGTAAGCATTAATTACCCAAATAATATAAATAAATAAAATGTAGTAAAAGGAACTGTGTTCCATTTGTTGCCTTTAAACATCGGTCTTGTCAGATTCATGACAACATCTGCCACCCTTCCTATTATTGTGAATTGTTACCATTATTCTCATATGTTCATTTGTTAATAGTTTTTTCATCAAAATTTTGAACAAAATCAAGTTCTTGTGAGAAATAGTATAAAAATCAGCAAAATTATTTTTTAAATTTGATCCTATGACTTTTATATTAGTTTTTAATATTTCTAACTCCACTATTTAATCATAAATCTAATAAAGTTAGTTTTTTTTCTTAAAAGCATCTCCTAAACGTTATATTTTAAAAGTTATCAAAAAAATCTTCGAGAAGAACAGAAAAATAAAAAATTTTGGATTCAAAGTTAACTAGTCAAGAAAATACTAACTGCAAAGAAAAAAAGAAGAAGAAAAAGGAAACGTAGACAACTGCAACGCCGTCTCCTGCTTGCTACCAAAAGATGGATACTTTTTAAGAGTGGGATCGACGGCGATGGCTGTGCATGAGAAGCTAGATATGACGAAGCTCTTGGTCCCCTTCTCCGCCTCAGAAGATGACCTCCTCGTCTCACAGTTCCATTAATACCATCCTAGCTAGTATGCTGGCCTTAATTAGGAGCCAACCCGTCCAAATCCGGTTAAAAATGAGTCTAATTTCTAAACTATTTCATGGTTTGGGTTTAATATTTATTTAGGCTTTAGACGGGCCTTGGACGGGTCGTACTTACGAGTCGGCTCGGTTCATGACATCTTTATATATGACCTCCAAATTAAGCTCCAAGGATCTCATCGTTAACAGAGTCTCCACCATCAAACTAATTAGTTAACTAGCTATTATTCAAAAGAACCACTTTAAAATTACTTTTCAAGACGCAACAAAACCAACGTTCTAAGCTTGTTAATAATTAAGGAGGATAGAGAGCGCCGCTGATTTGGAACACACCAGTTTTACGAGGACCAGGAGCTGTTCTTAATTTTTAGAGCAAGAAGAGGAACAAATTATGCACGAGAGCCATCCATACACCGACCTCCATCTTGCAGACATCACAACCCACGCCCTGTGTCGTCGACCTGTAACTTTCTTTTACAAAGAAACGAACAACTCCAGTCTCCGAGTCCGAGGCACATATTTAAGTTAGCTGAGTAATAAAAAAAATTACCCACAATTAATAACAAACATATTTATAGTTTAGTTTCATATTAGATATAAGTATATACTTATCAATAAAATCCATTCCTATTCTTTTTTTTCCCCTACAAAAAAGATAAAATTTTAAATAGAAATAATATTATATCTTGAGAGAGAGACTAAAATTTCACATATCAATATTGACTTTGTGTGTGAGAATGAAACGAGAGATTATGTATCTTATCCGGACGTCTTATTATTACAATATCTAGATATCTTTATCTTTGTTATGTAGAAATATAATTTAATTATAAATAAATCTATTCTCTTTCGTTAAATTTCACGTATGCATCTATATATATACGTGTGTTTAGAATATTTATAGTTGCTTCAGAAAACCGTGGGCCAACTTTCTAGTTAGGCAAAACAGGGGCACATGTCATTATTAGTTGGCCATCCATGTTTATGGTTTTGCCGTGACAACATGACAAAGTAGTTCGAAAAGGACCCGGGAGATAGACAGAGGGCCCTCCAACCTAAGAAAAAAGAAGAAGAAGAGGTTTATCGAAATATTTGGTGCATCTCTTTGAGGTGCACTGAATAAGTCACATCCATTATGTGAGTTTAAAAAAATGATAGAGGAGGAGATATTAAAAACCTTTCAAATTAGATGTCACAATCTTAATAAATGTGATGTCCATTAAATATTTCTCTTTTGTTGTAAAGAGATTTTGCATATTCTAAGAGCATTGCGGTGGTCTGTCGCTTCACTGTTCACAATTAGGGAGAAGAGATTTCTCATGGGGAACAACACTCCCGTCAAATTGATAAAAATGTTTATCAATCAAGAATATAGGTTAGGCATTTAGACTCCCATGTATTAATAAAGTGCGGGGTTTTAATTAATAAATTGCGAGGTTCGACTAATCAAATATTTTTGTCAACAAATTTTTTTTATATCAATTTTCGTGAATAAAAAGTGCATGGGTTTATTAACGTAGTGCAAGGCAGTCATCTTTGTTATCATAAAAAAAAAAGTTTTAAAAAAAGGTATTAGAAGTTAGCCAAGTATCTAGGCTGCTTTAACAAGTGAATAAGGTATTGTAAGGCCTCTTCCCTTTTTGAAGTAAGTTAAAATTATCCCTAATCTATCCGGAGTAGAAGTCTTATAATTAATTTCAACATTTCAATAGGATTAATTATCATATTAGAATAATTTTAAACCAAATAAAATTAAAAATCTTAACTTCCATCTGGTGTTGCCTTGTATTAGTATCACAGTTGCGAACATTTGGGAAGATCGTGGAGGCAGCGGGGGATCATGATTTTTTTTATATATAAAAATTTTATTTATTAAAATATTAATCTATTACATGGTGAAAGATAAATTCTTAATAATTTATTTCAATTTGTTATTGTTAGAAGTTAACTCTTGATATCTGAATATATATATGATAGAGTGTCCAATTAATTAAACCACTCCTCATATGCGGTGATCATAAATTCCACGAGCAATATATAGAGCACTCTTTCTTACGATCGAGGAAGGTCGTTATACACACACAAAACCCTATACATCTTACAGCCATGCTGGAGGAGAATTGAAGGGCTTTTACGAACTGTTTCCACCGTTATCAAGAACACCCCCTCCTAGTAAGCGTGTGCGCGCTGCGCCTGCTGGCATAGGTGGCCCCGGGGTTCATGAGGAAGAAGAAGGGGTCCATCCACTTGCACTCAACAGGGATGGTGCCATAGAACATGGTCACTTTGGATTCCATCCCCACAGCGCGATCTTTGTTGTGAAAATAGTGGGTATTGGGCACACATCATGGTATATCATCAACGGCAAATATAAAGCAAACACCATGACATAAATAAAAGAATCCAACATGTTAATAGGCACATCCCAAAGAACAGTTTTAAACATGAGTATATTGACCATGGTATACAGATAAGAACAAAAAATGAAAAGATCCAATGGAGGCGTTCCATGAAGAAACTTGTCTCAGAGAAGATATCACCTTCACTATAAATTGGGGATTATCTCTTAAGATACAACCACAAATAATGAGATTGATTAATGTCATAAATCAAAAGTTATCTGCAAAGAATTGACATCTCTCTACGTATGTAATAGAAATATGGGTTTAAGAAAGAAGGCATGCATTGAACGGGGACATCAGTCCTCCTTCTCAAAGACGGCAATAGATAGGAAGGAGTCACAGCGGAGCGGAAGCAAGAGGTAGTCAGAGGTGAGTGGAGTTCCCCAAAGGTCATCATCGTCTGAAGTTCGGTTGCGTTCATTGAGTCCACCTAGAGGTCAAAAGGAAATCCAAACAAGAAGTGGGTAACCACTATTAGACTTTCTCTCTCTCTAGGCCTATATACTCGCTGCGCACGCAAACCTCTAAAGCATCTCTTTAGGAATGGACACGTCCCTTCCTTCCTCTCCCAGTAAAAAGGGTAAAAGGTAAAATAAAAGGAAGCCCAAGAGGGCCCATAACTACCTCATACGTGGGTGCTTGGCTCAGCCCAGCCTAGCCTACATGTGAGCCCAACTCTACCTAGCCTAGCCCAGCCCTGCGCAATGGGCGGGCGCGTGCATGTGGTCTATGGCATAGCTCCTTCTAGTTCTTTGGACTATGTGTTCAGAAACACAAAGAGTTATAAAGATTTCCACTTTCTTGTGCTTTCTAACGTGGGTCAAAAACTCTACATACACACACAAGTGGATGGATCCCTCTTCAAACCTTAAGTTTAACCCTTTCTTAAAAAGCTGCCATCCTACTTATAACCAATATTATCCACAAACTCATGGTTTGCAAAGAGGGAAAAAAAAACAAGAGAGATATATATCATGCTTTTAGTGAAATTAGTTTTTGGATTTGAACTTTTACCTAAGTATTCCAAATATTTTCCTTACAAAATCGAAGTGAACTAGGTTTTGAACTTGATTCTTTTTAGTGAAGATTGTCATTGGAGACAACATGTTATAAGTTTAGATAGCAATCTTTAGGGGTGGCACTTTACGGCCATGCGCCCTTTCATGTATCACGAGTGCTTTCAAGAATAACCTGATTTCTTTAACTACGGCCCCATAATATCACTCATTTAGGTGTGCTTCTCCAAGGATGCACTACTAGCATGCATCCTACCTTTCCAAGATTGAACCTATTATGAGTATACAACTCATCCTTAACTTGTAGTTACAAACACTAATATTAGGATTATTGGGGAGGAACTCAGATATAAAGTATCTAAATGAACATTGAGTGTCTTCTAGTCCTCTTAGCAATTTGTTATTACCATATTGAACATTCTTTGTAAGATCTCTATTTACATAAGTTGGGTTGCCATTATAGGAGAACTATTAATGGATTTCAGTCTTATCCCCATCCAAAATTTTAAGACTTGATTTTATTGAGTCTTTAGTCAGAGGATAGCTATATTATCTTTTGGTACCAACAAAATTCATAGCTATCACTCTTTGAGACACTAGTTTCCTTACAGACTTTAGTCTGAGTTGGATGTGTCTCATCTCTTTCTGGTTGTACTTGAAGCTTCTGATCTTTGTAATTTTGGTCATATTATAACAATGAATAGAGATCAGAGGTATAAGCTTACTCATTAAGGGAAGTTCTGTGAGCAGACTCTAATCCATTCAACCATCAAACTAGTAGTGTCCAAAGCACACAACTCAGCCTCACAAGTAGACTGAGCCTTGAGTCTTTGTCTGTAAATGCGCCCTACTTACTGATCGTCTTTTGATCACGATCAGGGGGTAGGCTACGTTCACCCTGTGCTTCCAGTATCTGAGAGTACTACTTTGTAGTTATTACTCGTATGTTTTCTCGTACCATTTCACGTGCATGTCTCTTGTATATTTTTTTGATAGTTTCAGAAACTCTAATCTTGTCTCTCTTTCTCATCTTTTCTTTCTCTTCTAGGATAATCTCATCTATCTTCTACACTTCTTATCTATTTGTTAGAACTCTATAGCCATTGACTGATTGTCTAAGATAAGAAAATATGATTAATGTCTGACACTTATAGGGCCCGATCTGGTATTGGAAGGAGCACCTAAAAGTGTATGTGCTCGTGGACATTTATTGACCAGGGTGTCTGACGTTACACCCGAGTACTTGACTTACTTGATTTGTCTATGACAATCATCTCGTGAAAAGTGCTTGACATGATGATACTTGATTTGTACATCTTTACTGGTGATATGACCATATACTCTCTCTCATGTTATTCATGTTATTGCTTATACTTGTTATCACATGACACCGTCATGCTATTACTCTCTTTCATGACATGTTATTTCATCTCTAGTTATTCTATTTGTTAAGATGTTAACTATTTAAAATATGTCTGACCAAAGGGATATAAATCTTACTGGGCATTTCACTCATTTAGTATTACCTTATATATTTTATGTGAGTCAGATGAAGAAGACAATGCACACACAAATGGGGATGACCAAGAGTGATGAGTTGTCTTGAAGCATGTTGGGGCATAGTTGAAGAGTCACCCTAGCATCATGTTATCATAGTATAGTAGTGTCTTAGTATAGTACTTAGTTGGTTTACTTTTAATCTACTCAATGTAAAGTGTCATATTGGGCCCTATGCAATGGTGTTAATTAGTAGATGTAATAGACTTAGTGATTGGATTATGAGTAAAAGAGTTATTAATTATTGGTATTATTTTCAATTATCCAACGGTTTGTTTATATTTACTTTTATATATGCTATGTTTACTTGCATGAATACAACTGCTCGTCTCGATATTTCACATCGGGGTGTGCAAATTCACTCTTAATGGCTTCTGTCCAATGCCTTGCCTTAGAAAAAGCCATGGCATCCCTAAAGTGGGAGAATTGCCCTTGATCTGGAAAGCAATAAAATCACTTTTAAAATCCTTCACAATTTTTTGTCAGTACTCCTTCTAGGTTGTACTTCATCTTTCTGATCTCTAGAATCAAGGATGAGAACTAGTTTACTTATCCCCACATTTGTCATTCTTTCTACATGTTCTAGAATAGAATTAGATGTGGGCTGCATAGTTTCAAAAGAGGATGGTTGAGACAAACCAATGTTCATAGGAAACATATTCTCAAAGAATGTAGCATCATGAAACTTAACTACAATATTAACATCTATGTTGAAAATCTCAGACTTAATCATGTGAAATCTATATGTATAGTTATTTTCAGTATAGCCTAGAAAGATTGCATCAACAGCTTTGGGTCCCAACTATAGGGAAGTCTGAGGGGCATCAAATGCACAGCAGAAGATAATTTAAAAATAAAAAAACATTCTCCACAAGAAGTTGTCGAACCAGGATGATGTCCAAGTGCATGACTCTCATGCAATTCATACAAGTGCGAGACTTTCTCACTTAGGGAAGCTCATATATCCCCTGACGTGAAGAACCTGGCTTGCAGGATGAAGAAACTCACATGACCTCCCTCTAGTGGTGTCCACACGGCGGTCTCCGACGATGACGACTCCTCCTTACGGCGTTGTCCACTCCCTCTTGCACGTCTAAGGTGCAGCAACAGATGTCACACCCCAATATTTAGCAGCGAAATAAATACCGAGGTGCATGAACGATACAAATAGACGTATCACAGTTGAATAGCGCAGAGTCATAATTTAAACGCAATAACACATTTGAGACTATAATAGGGTCACCAAAAGTATACTTTATTCCATTTCATTCAACTAGTTACAACCTTACATAAGAAGAACCAACTAAAGGGTCCCTTATTCAATGAAAATGTTTCACTAATACATAGACTACTCAAATATCTATTCCTAATACTTCATCTCCTCAATGTCGGGTGCTCATCACTCTTGCCCTACCCCATTGGACTCCACTGGTTCCTCATCACTACCTGAAAAGGACAGGATGATAGGGTGAGCGAACTAGCTCAGTAGGATTTACATCTCAATATTGTGCAGGCACTAATATACATGATTAACATTTTAAATAGGCAGATATGCACATGAACATGATAATGCTATGCATGCTTTCTAACAAGTAAATAGCAGAACAGAATGGATGTCATATCAAATCAAATATCGAGTTGCATATACATGGACAAATATTTCAAGAGTAGAATCATATCAAAAGAGATTGGCATATTCATACAGATATCATGTATTCACATGAACAGAAGTATCATATCAAATCTTATCATATCATATCAAATCAAACTTATCATATCATATCAAACGAAGACACATTCCCACAAATCTTGCATATCGTATCAGTGCCATACCAAGCACCACAGGTCCACAAGTCCATACTCCCGCGGTTAATAAGTACGTTGGGGCGCTCTTCCTCAGAACTAGACAGGGCCCCTATTGCACAGGCATTAGTCAAATGGACCGAAGTCCTACGTTGTGCTGAACAAACATATCATATTATGGCCACGGAATTTCAATAATAAGCTCAATGTAACAAGAACATGATCATCATAGAGTCAAGGTGTGACAAATAGCTCAAGAGAACAAATGGGCAGTATAACGACGTATTATGTTTCATAATTCATTAATGTCTTGACATGAGAATGACTAATGACAGATCGTACGTGGAACATGTGCTCTCTATCTCCAAGGTACTTCATGGTACAACCAGCTCGGTCTCTATGTGGAATCCATAGAGAACGGAGACTTACGGAGGTCTTAAGGAAAAGATCACTAGTCTTTCCGATTCGGAATGACCGACAGAGAGCTCTCAATTCCCCAAGAAGGGTGTGCCTATTCGTGCAAATGTGTAAGTGACGAGTCACGGATCTTTCCTAACATGTATGCAATATGAACAAATATTGACACATCGGAAAGCATATAACTTAAGGAAACTCATATATAAACCATGATGAAACACTTTAACTAAACACGTCTACGCTAACATGTGTTCATCCATACATTCATATCATATTCTTATCATGTCAAATTGATAATAAGTAAGATCACAAGATAATCAAATGAACATAAGGTCAATCACAATTACACATTAGAATCATATTCATATCATTACCGTTTTTCAATGGGTTGATTGCTTTTAGGTCCATGCATACTATATAACATCATGCACATGCTGATGGACCAAGAAACCAAACATACTGACTGACTAGCAGAAAAGAACAGTCTCAGGTCGGCCTATGAATGGCGTCCAACACAGTGGACATTTTTCAAACACGGTGTACAAGTAAATAGGCCAAACCATGCAGAAAAGTAAATCGCGTCGGCCTTGTAGGCCGCCTTTTAGACTGAATCGCATCGGGGTGTAGCGACGCGTTAAGGAAATTCATTAATAAATCGATGGGCAGGAAAACGACATGAAACGCGTCCGGGGATCCCGCCGCGGTTCAGACTGGGCACAGACTCCCACGCGGCGCGAAGTCTCACGTGGCCGTTGACCGGTCAGTGCGTGAATCGCATCGCACCTCATGGATGCCTTTTACTGGATAACGTCGGACCAGGCTGACGCGATACCAGGCGCTGGAATCGCGTCGCCTGGACCAGATGCGATTCCTAGCTTAACCCGAAAACGCAGGAAAACCAACTGCTCCTCTTTCCATGCTTATCACTCTATCTAATGATATTTAGACAAAATGTTTAACATGAAAGATGACCAGGACAACTAGTAGAAGAACTTTGATGTTTGGGGTTTGACCTAATCGGTATTGAATCTTGTGAAAAGCATAAAGAACATAAAGGTCAAGTGCAACCTGAAATACAGTATCATGTAGCAGCTCTCTTACCATGCTTATAACTCTCTAACCAATGACTTTTAGACAAAGTGTTCAACACAAAGCATGACGAGGACTACTAGTAGCATAACTTTTATGATGGGGGTTTTGTCTAATTCGGTCTCAAATCACATGCATAATAAGAAGAACATAAAAAGCCCTAACTATGCGCAACTTAGGGAAACGACTAATACTCAATGTATACTCTATGAAATTGGGCAAATCAAGTGTAAATGAACCTAGACTCAAAGCTCTACAAGATGATATTGGTTTTCTTTCATTTTGGCCTAAGAACACATACCTTTATGAAGATCTAAGAAATGTCGTCGTTCTGGATGCAGCAGAGGATGAAGGGGATGAAGCTCTAGTTCCCAGCCTTTATCCTCCTCCTATGAAGCCCTAGCCCGCCTCCAAACGACCCCAACACGTTGCCAAACCTTCCCCAAGAGTTTAGTGACGAGTTCTTATAGATTTAGGGTGTATTTACATGTCCTAATGGGACTAGGAAAGGGGCTGCGGGTTTACCATGGCACCTTCCAAAATTTGGGATTCTCCACCCAAAGGAGGTAGCAAAGGTTTAGGAAACCACCTCTTAGGGTTGGGTCCGGTTTTGGCTTACCTTGCATGACTAATTACCCTAATTTTACCCTAAATTGTCCTCTTAATTATTACATAATTACATACACGAATTTTTGGGTATTTTCTTGTCCCAATTTTTATCTTTGGGCCAAATGTGCTCCATTGGCCCAATCTTGTTAAGGGTTATTAATACATGATGTTGGAAGTCTCTCCAACATGTTTATTTAATTTATGGTTGGGTTATTTTTCGCGTTAACAATTTCCGACTTAGTTTCTAAATTCGGGTAATTTGTCATGTGTGATGTATATTATGCCAATTGGATTTTCCACTGCACGAATTTCTTCGTGGAACACTTAAGGATAATATATGGGGTTGATTTATAATTTTTACGGAATTTCCGATGTGTTTTCTCTTGTACGATAATGGTACGTAAGTTTTATCATTCCGATCATGCGGAATTTATTTATTTCCTTTTATTTCTAAAATTTTTAAATCACTAAATTTCCGGGTGTTACATCCTCCCCTACTTAAGAAATTTAGTCCCCAAATTTACACATAATTGTATAGTTCGTACCTGAGAATAGTTCTGGGTGGTTTTTCTTCATTCTTTCCTCCGTTTCCCAGGTAGCGTTGGTAACTCCGTCTCGACTCCATTGGACCTTCACCATAGGTATGGTACGATTCCTGAGTCGTTGAATCTCCGATCCAATAGTTTGATCGGCTTCTCTTCATAAGTCAGGTCCTCCCGAATCTCCAAGTCCTCATTGTTGATTACATGGTCGTCATTGAATAAGTACTTCCTCATCATGGATATTGGAACACATTATGCATGTTTGCCAACTGTGGAGGTAGTGGAAGTCTATACGCCACCTGACAATCCTTTCCAGAATTTCAAATGGTCCGATAAATCTGGGACTCAACTTTCCCTTGATCCCAAATCTTTGGATTCCCCTTGAAGGTGAGGCCTTCAGGAAAACATGTTCGCCAACCTGAAATTCCAGTTCTCTCCTTCTCTTGTCTGCATAACTCTTCTGCCTAGATTGTGATATCTTCAGACGTTCCCTGACAATCTGAACCTTTCTGACGGTCGCCTCAATTAAGTCGGGTCCAACCCATTGGTTCTCCCCAACCTCTTCCCAACAAAGTGGTGATCTGCAACTCCTGCCATATAAGGTTTCAAACGGTGCCATCTTGATACTTGTCTGATAGCTATTGTTGTATGCAAACTCCATCAAGTATAATTGATCATCCCATCGACCTCTAAAATCTAGCACTAGAGCACGTAGCATATCCTCCACAATTTGATTGGTCCTTTCGGTTTGTCCATCAATCTGAGGATGAAAGCAGTACTAAAGTTTAGTTTAGTACCCATTGCTGCTTGTAAACCCTTCCAGAAGTGTGAAGTGAATCTAGGGTCCCGATCTGATATTATGTTAGATGGAACCCCATGCAATCTAACTACTTCCTTAACATATAGTGCAGCCAATACATCCACTGACTAGATACTCTTAATCGGCAAGAAATGAGCCGACTTAGTCAATCGATCAACTATTACCCAAAATGCATCCATACCACCTCTAGTCTTGGGCAATCCCATGATAAAGTCCATATCGATGCTATCCCACTTCCATTCCGGGATTTCTAGTGGTAGCAGTCCACCAGCTGTATGGAAATGCTCGGCCTTGACTTCCATGCATGTTAAACAATATGACACATGATCGGCCACATCCCTCTTCATGTTTGGCCACCAATACAACCTTTTTAAGTCTTGGTACATCTTTGTTGATCCAGGGTGAATCGTGTACTTGGACTGGTGAGCTTCATTTAATAACCTCTTCTTGAGTTCTCCATGATCAGGGACACATGTTCTACCTCGGATAGTAATCTTCCATCAGCTGATAGAGAAAAGTCAGGTCTTTGTTCTAGCTTCTCCCTGATCTCAACTAAGAATGGATCCTCTCCTTTTTTTCTCTTGATTTCAGTCAGTAGATCAGATTGTATCTGGAGATTGGAAATCATTACTTGCTTCCTTCTTTCCCATGTCTAAGTTCAACTTGCAATTGCTCCAGTAACTTCCATTCGCCCAGCATCATACTAGCTATCATAGCTCCTGGTTGTCTACTTAGCACGTCTACCACTACATTGGCTTTCCCATGGTGATATTGAATGGAAAAGTCAAAGTCCTTAAGGTATTCTAACCACCTTCTTTGTCTCATGTTAAGCTCCTTCTGTGAGAATAAGTATTTCAAACTCTTGTGGTCAGAAAAGACTTTAAATTGGTCACCATAGATGTAATGCCTCCAAATCTTCAAGGCGAATACTACAGCTGCTAACTCCAGGTCATGAACCGGGTAGTTCACTTCGTGGATCTTCACTGTCTTGAGGCATATGCTATTACTTTCCCTTGTTGCATTAAGACACATCCCAGACCTGTTCCAGAAGCATCTGAATAAATTTCAAATCCTCCCTCTTCAGTGGGTAAGGCGAGGACAGGAGCAGTAGTCAGACACTTCTTCAAGTTGTTAAAGCTTTCTTCACATTCATCGGTCCACTCAAACGGATTTTCCTTCCCCGGTCAGCTTGGTTAATGATACTGCATCTTTGAGAAGTCCTTTATAAACCTTCGATAATATCCTGTTAATCCCAGAAAGCTCCTGATCTCTATGACACTTGTCGATCTTTCCCATTTCAGTACAACCTCAACCTTTGATGGATCAACAACGATACCATCCTTGGTTACCACATGCCCTAAAAAGGATACCTCCTCAAGCCAGAATTCACATTTACTTAGCTTGGCATATAATTTATTCTCCCTTAAAATCTGCAATGCAATCCTCAAATACTCCTCATGTTCTTCCTTTGTCTTGGAATAGATCAATATATCATCAATGAATACCACCACA
This sequence comes from Colocasia esculenta, assembly GCA_014218235.1. Lineage (NCBI taxonomy): Eukaryota > Viridiplantae > Streptophyta > Magnoliopsida > Alismatales > Araceae > Colocasia > Colocasia esculenta. Next base: position 27,781 of record JACBKR010001638.1, on the reverse strand, counting down.
AATTTATCAAGATATGGGTGATAAATACTATTCGTCAACTGCATGAAGCTGCAGGGGCATTTGTTAGTCCAAAGGCATAACAATAAATTCATAATGCCCATACCTGCTTCGGAAGGTGTCTTGTGAATGTCTTCTCCTTTGATCCTCAATTGGTGATAGCCGGATCTGAGATCTATTTTAGAGAAGTATTTAGCTCCAGATATTGATCAAACAACTCATCAATCCTTGGCAGAGGATATTTGTTCTTGATGGTTGACTGGTTTAGTTGCTTGTAGTCTATACACAGCCTCATCGACCCATCTTTCTTCTTGACAAAGAGGACAGGTGCACCCCATGGTGATGTGCTTGGTCGGATGAATCCCTTCTCTAAAAGTTCCATCAGTTGCTCTTTTAATTCCTTCAGTTCTTCGGGGGACATTCTATATGGTGCCCTAGATACTGGTGCTGCTCCAGAGGACCAATTCGATGGTAAAATCGACCTCTCGCTTAGGAGGAATTCCTGGCAAGTCTTCGGGAAAAATGTCAGCGTACTCGCTGACAATATGGATGTCCTCCACTTTGACTTCTTTCTTTGCGATGACAACGACAGCAAGAAAGGCCATACAACCTTTCCTCATCATCCTTTTAGCTTGTAGTGCGGAGATGAGGGACAATCTCCTGCGGTTTCTATCTCCTGTGAACACTAGTTTTGGGTAATGGCTAAAGGTTACCCGACTTCTTCTACAATTGATACTAGCCCCATGTTCAGACAACCAGTCTGCCCCCAGTATCACATCATACCCCTCCATGTCCATGCATATTAAATTTGCAGGTAGGTTTTGGGTTTCAATCAACACTTCACTAAATGGCATATGGTTTGTAAGATTGGTGCCAGGACCAATCGGGGTTGACACAACTATTCGGATTTCATTGGGACGGGTTTCACAGGTAGGGTGTCAACAAATGTTTGAGATATAAAGGAATGCGTGGCTCCCGTAACAATAGACATATGCGGGTCGGGAAAGAATAGTAAGTGTACCTTCCACGATACCTCCTTCTTCAGCAGCTTCAGGTTCCTGAATAGCTTGCAAGTGGCCTTGCCTCTTCTGTCCATTCAGACGCTTGTCCTGAGGAGCTTGTTCTTTCAGCATCGGGCAGTCCGAGATCCTGTGGTCACGACTTCCACAGCGCAGGCATCTCCCTTGCGCTCTCCAGCATTGTTCAGACCGGTGACTAGCTTTGTTACAGTGTTGCACCTTTCTTCCGTTGCCACCACTATCTGCTTGCCTAACTCCTTTGGCTTTTTATCAGCTGGTTCATTTACCCCGCCACTGGGCCTTTTCTTCCCATGTGGTTGTTTGACCTTCCCAGTAGCAGACACTTGCTCCCTTTTCACGGATTTTCCCTTAATTCTTTCGGCAGTCTCCATGGCATCTTCCAGTAACTGAGCTTTCTTTACCATATCAGCATAGGTTTGAATGTCCATCGGGCCAGTTGTGTGATATACTGGGCCTCAAGCCATTCAGAAAGCGTTTCACCTTCATTCTTCTGTCCCGATCAAGTGAACAACATATTAGACAGACGAGAGAATTGGGCCTCATACTCGGTCACAGTGAGTCCTCTCAGCTTCAAAGCCACAAATTCGGATGCTTTCTATTCCTGGACCCTCTCAGAAAAGTACTTGGTGTTGAATCGCTCAATGAACTGAGCCCATGTTAGTTGCTGGCCATTCAGTGTTGCTTCCACCGACTCCCACCATGCTCTGGCATCCTTTTCCAATTGGAAAGTCGCCAGCAGTACTTTGTTCTGGTCCGTGCATTGCATGACCCTGAATATCCTTTCAATTTCCTTAACCCAGTGTTCAGCAACATCCGGGTTAGTACTCCCTTCAAACCTAGGCAGATCCATACTTCAGAAATTCCGATGGAGATCACCGACTTCGCGGTTACCTCCACCCTGGGTGGCTTGCAGGATAGCCTGTGTCAAGTTCTGTATTGTTTATTGCATGTTCCTAGCCTGGGCACGTTCAGCGGCTATTGAGGTAATAAGTACCTTCAAGATAAAAATATAAGTCAGTCATCTAAATATATCACATGTGACTTCTATTCCCATGGCTCTACCCAGCTCACATTAGATACGACAGATTTTGACTCGTGTGATCAGTTTCATTCTATATTCCTATTCCCTTGGACCCTAAAGTTTAGGCTCTGATACCAACTGACACCCCGATATTTAGCAGCAGAATAAATATCGAGGTGCGTGAACGATACAAATAGACGTATCACAGTTGAATAGCGCAGAGTCATAATTTAAACGCAATAACACATTTGAGACTATAATAGGGTCACCAAAAGTATACTTTATTCCATTTCATTCAACTAGTTACAACCTTACATAAGAAGAACCAACTAAAGGGTCCCTTATTCAAATGAAAATGTTTCACTAATACATAGACTACTCAATATCTATTCCTAATACTTCATCTCCTCAATGTCGGGTGCTCATCACTCTTGCCCTGCCCCATCGGACTCCACTGGTTCCTCATCACTACTGAAAAGGACAGGATGATAGGGTGAGCGAACTAGCTCAGTAGGATTTACATCTCAATATTGTGCAGGCACTAATATACATGATAACATTTTAAATAGGCAAATATGCACATGAACATGATAATGCTAATGCATGCTTTTCTAACAAGTTAAATAGTGGAACAGAACGGATGTCATATCAAATCAAATATCGAGTTGCATATACAATGGATAGATATTTCAAGACAGAGTAGATCATATCAAAAGAGATTGGCCATATTCATACAGATATCATGTATTCACATGAATAGACGTATCATATCAAATCTTATCATATCATATCAAATCAAACTTATCATATAATATCAAACGAAAGCACATTCCCACAAATCTTGCATATCGTATCAGTGCCATGCCAAGCACCACAAGTCCATACTCCCGCAGTTAATAAGTACGTTAGGGCGCTCTTCCCAGGACCAGACAAGGCCCCTATTGCACAGGCATTAGTCAAATGGACCGAAGTCCTACGTTGTGCCGAACAAACATATTCATATTATGGCCACGAAATTTCAATAATAAGCTCAATGTAACAAGAACATGATCATCATAGAGTCAAGGTGTGACAAATAGCTCAAGAGAACAAATGGGCAGTATAACGACGTATCTTATGTTTCATAATTCATTAATGTCTTGACATGAGAATGACTAATGACAGATCGTACGTGGAACATGTGCTCTCTATCTCCAAGGTACTTCATGGTACAACCAGCTCGGTCTCTATGTGGGAATCCATAGAGAACGGAGACTTACGGAGGTCTTAAGGAAAAGATCACTAGTCTTTCCGATTCGGAATGACCGACAGAGAGCTCTCAATTCCCCAAGAAGGGTGTGCCTATTCGTGCAAATGTGTAAGTGACGAGTCACGGATCTTTCCTAACATGTATGCAATATGAACAAATAATTAAAACATCGGAATCATATAACTTAAGGAAACTCATATACAAACCATGATGAAACACTTTAACTAAACACGTCTACGCTAGCATGTGTTCATCCATACATTCATATCATATTCTTATCATGTCAAATTGATAATAAGTAAGATCACAAGATAATCAAATGAACATAAGGTCAATAACAATTACACATTAGAATCATATTCATATCACTACCGTTTTTCAATGGTTGATTGCTTTTAGGTCCATGCGTACTATATAACATCATGCACATGCTGATAGACCAAGAAACTAAACATACTGACTGACTAGCAGAAAAGAACAGTCTCAAGTCGGCCTATGAATGGCGTTCAACGCAGTGGACATTTTTCAAACACGGTGTACAGGTAAATAGGCCAAGCCATGTAGAAAAGTAAATTGCGTTGGCCTTGGAGGCCGCCTTTCAGACTGAATCACGTCGGGGTATAGCGACACATTAAAGGAAATTCATTAAATAAATCGATGGGCGGGAAAACAACATGAAACACGTCCGGGGATCCCGCCGCGGTTCAGACCAGGCACAGACTCCCACGTGGTGCGAAGTCTCACGCGACCGTTGACCGGTCAGCGCATGAATCGCATCGCACCTCATGGACGCCTTTTACTAGATCGCGTTGGACCAGGCCGATGCGATACCAGGCGCTAGAATCGAGTCGCCTGGACCAGACGCGATTCCTAGCTTAACCCGAAAACGTAGGAAAACCAACTGCTCCTCTTACCATGCTTATTCCTCTCTATCTAATGATATTTAGACAAAACATTTAACATGAAAGATGACCAGGACAACTAGTAGAAGAACTTTGATGTTGGGGTTTGACCTAATTCGGTCTCAAATTGTGTGAAAAACATGAAGAACGTAAAGGTCAAGTGCAACCCGAAACATAGTATCATGCAGCGGCTCTCTTACCATGCTTATAACTATCTAACCAATGACTTTTAGATAAAGTGTTCAACACAAAACATGACGAGGACTACTAGTAGCATAACTTTCATGATGGGGGTTTTGTCTAATTCAGTCTTGAATCACATGCATAATAAGAAGAACATAAAAAGTCCTAACTGTGTGCGACTTAGGGAAAACGACTAATACTCAATGTATACTCCATAAAAATTGGGAAAATCAAGTGCAAATGAACCTAGACGCGAAGCTCTACAAGATGGTATTGGTTTTCTTTAATCTTGGCCCGAGAACACCTACCTTTATGAAGATCTAAGAGATGTTGTCGTTCTGGACACAACAGAGGATGAAGGGGATGAAGCTCCGGTTCCCAGCCTTTCTTCTCCTCCTCTGAAGCACTAGCCCGCCTCCAAACGACCCCAACTCATTGCCAAACCTTCCCCAAGAGTTTAGTGACGAGTTCTTATAGATTTAGGGTGTATTTACATGTCCTAATGGGACTAGGAAAGGGGCTGCGGGTTTAGCATGGCACCTTCCAAAATTTGGGATTCTCTCACTCAAAGGAGGTAGCAAAGGTTTAGGAAACCATCTCTTAGGGTTGGGTCCAGTTTTGGCTTACCTTGCATGACTAATTACCCTAATTTTAACCTTAAATTGCCCTCCTAATTATTGCATAATTACATACACGAATTTCTGGGTATTTTCTTGTCCCAATTTTTATCCTTGGGCCAAATGTGCTCCATTGGCCCAATCTTGTTAATGGGTTATTAATATATGATGTTGGAAGTCTTTCCAACATGTTTATTTAATTTATGGTCGGGTTATTTTTCCGCGTTAACAATTTTCCGACTTAGTTTCTAAATTTGGGTAATTTGTCACGTGTGACGTATATTATGCCAATGGTTTTTCCACTGCACGAATTTCTTGTGGAACACTTAAGGATAATATCTGAGGTTGATTTATAATTTTTACAGAATTTTCCGATGTGTTTTCTCTTGTACGATAATGGTACGTAAGTTTTATCATTCCGATAATGCAAAATTTATTTATTTCCCTTTATTTCTCAAATTTTTAAATCACTAAATTTCGGGGTGTTACATCCTCCCCCACTTAAGAAATTTGGTCCCCAAATTTACACATAATGGTATAGTTCGTACCTGAGAATAGTTTTGGGTGGTTTTTCTTCATTCTTTCCTCCATTTCCCAGGTAGCGTTGGTAACTCCGTCTCGACTCCATTGGACCTTCACCATAGGTATGGTACGATTCCTGAGTCGTTGAATCTTCGATCCAATAGTTTGATCGGCTTCTCTTCATAAGTCAGGTCCTCCCGAATCCCCAAGTCCTTATGGTTGATTACATGGTCGACATTGAATAAGTACTTCCTCAGCATGGATATATGGAACACATTATGCACGTTTGCCAGCTATGGAGGTAGTGCAAGTCTATACGCCACCTGACCAATCCTTTCCAAAATTTCAAACAACAATTAGCAGCAATTGCAGCAAGAAGCAGTAGCAACTACAAGCAGCAGCAACGACAACAACTACGGGAGAGAGAGCACCTTCTCTCTCTCTTCTCTTTTCTCTTCTTTGCTAGGAAGAGAACGGGAGGGAGAAAGGGAGCAACAACAATAGGAGAGGAAGAGAGAGTGAGGGTCGGATGGGAGAGAGCTAAGCTTGTAGCTCTCTCCCACACCCTCTACATGTATAGAGGGTGGGTGACCAACCCCACATGGCCTGCATGTCATGCAGCCATGCAGTGTACGGCCTGGAGTATATGCAACCATGCCTGTCTTGACGACAAGACATGATGTCACCAATATGTGTTGGCGTCATAGGTCACTGTGAGCATGACTCTCTTGGCGACAATATATTATGTCGCTAGGACCACCCTGGAGTTAGGATCGACTGTCGCCGGGTCCTGGTGACAGTTGATCCTGTCGCCAGGACCATCCTTGCGACAGACTGTCGTGTCTCATTCTTTGGTCATAATATAGCCTATTGGATAACTCTTATCTAATCTTGTATCATCGTTGTGTCAACCACTTTTTGTGTGTGACCCTCTAGGTCCAATACCGAGCTGGCCGTGAGTTGCACCTGTCAGTACCCTTCTGACTTAGTAAACTATTATCTCCATAATAATTCACTCAACTCATTGACTATGGATGCACTAAGCTACTACTCCATACCTAGACAGTACAGGGTGATCAAATCAATTGGACATTTCTCCCCATAGTTACCATGTACCTTTAGTCCCTCATCCAACTAATATCCCAGAGAGCGTATGTTAGGCATGATACTATCAGGCCTATACGGAATCCATTCGATTCTCGCTCTTATCGGATTCTTCCGGAGAACTCTTTCTCTCTCAATCCGATTGACCCTGGCCAGAGATTTGCCTGAATAAGAACATGCAAGATATTCCTCTCATGATATTGAGAGTAGATGATCCTTTATTGACACACAATTTCCTTCATAAGGTTGGCTACCATTCCAAATAATCGGCTGTACTAGATCTGGAAATTTCAGACTTATAAGTCCGACATCAAAGAATGAAGTACTCAAATAAGACATCCTTGGTGTATCAAGTCTAAGGACTAGTTACACAACTTGGACCACAGAATTGTTGTCTAGCAATCATGTATCATCAACCATATAACATTCCAAGAGTGGATCATTCAGTGAACCTCATTCTCCAATGAGCACCTGCACCATGCCCCTAGTGTCTCCACATAAGTAGCTATGAGACCAGCTACCTTCATCATATGGACGGGTATACAACACTCTAGTCTATCCGATTATCTCGATGTCCTTCTCGAGTGACCTATGACCAGAATTTTAAGATATGTATTTAAAGATAATTGGTCTCATTATCATAATCTCATCATGTTCAAATTCTCATTGTATAGACTCATGTACATCAAAATATGACCATTATCTCATGTATGTAATATAAAGAGAGAAAATGTCATTAATATTATTACCAAAAAGATTAGTACAATATTACAAGTGCCATCACTAATGTGAGTTATCTTATAAGACACTCATAACTAGCACCACCTTCTTCCTCTTGTGTTCAGGACAAATACTTTTGCAAAACAACCCCACAGTTTGAGGTATTTTAAACTAGACTTCTTATTTCTCCAAAGCTCATATGGACCACTCTCTTTGTGGTTCAAAGGACATAATTGAGAATATGGCAAGATGTGATAAATGTAACACCCCGAAAATTCTATTTACTAGAAAACTATGAATAATTAGATTGTTAAATATAACCACTATCATGAGATGTAATTACTCTAATGTAGGGTTTATTTACATCAATAAATGTTATTCCAGTAACGTACTCAGAGGTGCGCACCCCGACAGGGTGACACCGAAAACTGTAATGAAAATGAAATCTGAGAACACCATAATTCTTAGAAAAATATGGTGATATCAAATATGTAATTATCCGAATTTTTGACGATCGGATTTTGAGATTTAGCCGACGCAACTATTTTTGGGGTGATTTTCACCCAATATAAAATAAATTCTAGAAATTAAATAAAAATTATGACAATTTGTAAAACCTCCTATTAGTCTATGGTTGAAATTTCAGGTTAAACAGATATCTTTAGGACACCTAAACAAGGAGACAATTTGGCTAGTTAATTATCAACCATTTACGGTGACCATTTTTGGGTTATTTTCTACCCACGCATCAGGGGCCACGTAACCCACTTTTCATGGGTAGATCATCACCACGTTTACCCATATGTCGCCTTTGGAAGTTGCATGGAGCAGGTGTCCTTGGGTGGCTAAGGGGGATTTATACCTTGACGCATGCATGGCCGACGTGCCAAGCGTGTGTGAAGGCTGGGAGCTTATAAAAGCTTCCCCTCACCTTCGTGGAAGTGTTTTCCTCTTTCACTGCTGCTGCTTTGCTTAGGGAAGAAGTTTCTGCTGTAGTGAGATTTCACCCCTGTGTGGATGACTGGTTGGTGTGTTGTGACTACCGTTGCTGTGCTAGCACCTTGTGTGGGAAGGTTGCTGCTGGAGACAGTGTAACTGTAGCTGCTACTGGTTTACCTGCTGTGGATCACCAATCTTCAACAAGCAACTGTCGAAGCTTCTACTACCTGTGATTGTCCTGTACTTCTTCCTGCTACTGTAGATTTTTACGTGAAGAAGAAGTACTTTTATTCTTCACCAAGTCAAGTAGGTGTCATACCTCAAATCCTTCTCAGTTTCCTATGTATATGCTCAAGGTTTCTTCATTCATAGGAACCATGTCTCCTGTTTGTGCCATGACCTGTATAGTTCTCTCTTGCTTTGCTTCATTTTTAATTAGATGTATTCAAGGATTTTGTTGATCTTGAAGTCAAGTAGGTTCTTCCTTCTTTCTAAATCCTTGTCTGTGACCTTGGCTAAAGAGTTCAAGATCTCTATATACTTGTCTTAAACGTTCAAATCCTCATATGAACTGTGTAACCATCCTCAGAAATCGTGTGTAATTACGTATGTCTGTAGGTTCCTATATCTCCTTTCAAATCTTTACCCTCTGTTCTTGTCAGAAAGATCATAGCCTTGTTCAAGTTGCCTTTAAGCTTGTTAACCAATCTTGGTTTAGTCTGTATATGTGATTGTAACTCTAAACTTTTGTTGATTCCCTAATTACCTTTGGAACTATGTGATTACCAAAGAAGAATCTCCACTTCTTTTACAGATTAAGTAGGTTTCTAGCTTCTTCTTCCACCCATGATCCAAGTTTATGTTATAGAGTTTTGCTAGAAATTTCGATATCCTAGAATATTGTGATTTCTTTCCATTCGGATGTTTGTACCCCAAGCCTTGATTTGGAACATTAAATATCTTGTGTTTTAGTGTCCATCTTGTAAGAATCTCCCAATAAACCATTGCTATCAAGACCACACTTCCAACAATATACTATGTCTAGTTTTTAGCTAGACAAGCTTGAATTGCAAACCTCTCGTTTTATCTCGCTTGTTCGGTTTATAAACCACTGTGAGAACTATAATTAGACTCTTCTATTTGATATACATCATGCCTAAATACATAGGTTCCATGGTTAGCATGTTTAGAGTACATTCTAAGTCATTTATGAGTGAGGAACAGGCGGCTGTCGACAGAGAGCCCAAATCTGTCGACAGGCACATATTTTCCAGAACTTCAGGTTGCTGGACTGTATACATCTATCGACAGATCCCTTATTGCTGTCGACAGATCCATACAGACCAGCAAGTTACAGTTCTGTCTGCAGCCATCTGTTGACAGGCCCTTCTTGGCTGTCGACAGTGCAGCCCTGATTTGAATTTTTGCACCCTTTCATGTCTAAATCCATGTTAGAACTTCATCCTAAAAGCCAAGGAAGTTACCCTCTCATTTACCTTGGTATTTACTATCATACTAATACAAAGTTTACCCACATTATGTTCCTTAATCTCCCTTAAGTTATTCTTAAAGTTAGCAATTACGAATAGTACTCCGATTGAGTCTATTCTTCAGTATTTGGTATCTAAGTTTATAAAACTTGACCACTTGAGAGTTCTATGTTTGAATACCTCATGAGATGTGAATAATTTGTGATGACCATTATGGATCTCCATTTTCTTTTGGATTCTTATATGATTCAAATCTTCTGAAGTTATTGGCTTGAGTCATAACCCTGTCTCAGCCAATTGTCTTTCTTATACTCTTCAAACTCTGAGCTACTTTGTCACTAAGATATTGTATTAATTCTCAACCAAAACTACCTTTGGATTTCCCATTTCCGTTATGCTCATGAAAAGAAGTTTATGATCTGAAGACAGTGCTCTCTTCAAAAGAGGGTTTAGGATCACTTGTAGTAGCACCCGCTACTTGTGATCAGCTGAGGGCGACAGTTTGTACGTATGTAAATCCAAGTCAAGGAATCGACGATGGTGGGTAATAAAATAATTATACCCCGTTCTTGCGCAATGAACAAGATCCAAGGTGCTGGAATCGCCTAGGCACGGAGGATGTATTTACGACTATATAGTAACCTCTTGAGAGCAGTGATGCCTGTCGAATTTGTTCTGAAATGATGTTATGATATGAATTTTGAAAGACAAATATGACTTTTGTTCTAAGATTCATCTGAGCCCGTTATGAAATTTACTTGGGCTATATGTTTATGTTAAGTATGAAGATTCATGAGCATTATGTTTGTCCCATATATGCACTTTCTGAATACTCTTGAAGTTCTGCAATTTGAAACTCCTATCTTTATGTTTACTGTCACCTACTGAGTCCTTCCGACTCATGCCTTTGTTTCCTCCAACCCTTTCAGATTGAAGGTGTGTATAATCTCAGCTACATGTGAATCCCAATTCCGCTGCGAACGATGAAGAAGAAGAAGTAAAAGAGCATAGCTTTAGTGATTCTTTAGAGTTTTGTTGTACTATTAAGGTTTAGAAAGAAAGTTTGGCTTTATGTAAATAAGGGGTGTTGTTGCTAAGTTATTTTGTTGAGGTATAAAATTTTCAAAGATGCTTTTGTGGAATGGTTTGTTAGTCTTGGGCACTACTTAGATTTGATAGCCCATAACGAAGTTTGTTAGTGTAACCCCTCTTCCGATCAAGAGCTGTGTGATATGTGATACGTATGTGTATGTGTGCAGTCGGAGGGGGGTGTTACAATAAATGCTTCCCCCACATGTAGTGGGTAGTCCTATTGTAGCGGCCTTGGATACTTATGTCCAAAAAGACTCCATATCCAGATCCGCCTCTCGCGAATAGACCGAAGTCTTGTAAGAGATATCACACACATGTGTCTAGTAAGGAAATAAAAGACAAACACACTGGTATAAGAAGAATGATAAATACATGATCTTATGCGCATTCATAGAATTACATTGTCCCAATATATTAATATATGTCCAAAATAAAAATACAATAGCCTGGGCATACCTTGAGATGTACAACAGGAGCAAAGCTTACACTACTTGCTGGTGGTACATGCCTGCCTCCAAGAAACCATGCCAACTAAAGCACCTGAAAAGGGGGTGTAGGGGTGTGAGCCTCACAAAGTCATAGGCTCAGTAGGATACTCCTCAACAACATATGTGCAAACCACGTGTAAGAGAAGGACATCACAAATAACACAATTTCATCGATCGGCTCGCATATGGCAATTTAAGGGAAACTCATGAAGAGCTGGAAGCTATGCATGCTTTCTAATTACACAAGTAAACACCTCATTACTCACAACTAGGTAGTTAACTATTAATGGAAATTCATAACTAACCAAAATAATAGTAGATCCACAACTCTCCAGAAATAAATCGTCATCTAAGAACTACTTAAACTAGACAAGCACTGGAAGTAAACTACGGAAGGAAAAGTTAGAAAATTGCAAACCAAAGGTACAAACGAAAGGCACGCTGTCGAGTTCCACCTCACACCCTACAAAGTAAACAAGAAAGCAGAGTTAGTAGAACGATGCTAACACTCGGGTCACGACTACTGGTTTATGACGCCAATATCTAACCCGGACAAGCCAACACTAGAAAAATCCCTCAGCCTCGTAGCCACAGACGGAAGGTCCAACTACGGCTTCACCTCTACAAGTGCAAATAGACTGTGAAGACCAACCAACACCACCTGCAGTGTGACCAGACTGCAGACCCATGCCATGCATACCTCTAAGGGTTCTGGGACCCTTAGAGTGAGATTGTGGTAACACGAGACTCGTTAGGGACCAATACGTCTACTGGTATTCACCCCCCAACCACGAGTGCACTACAAGTGACTGAACAGAAAACACAACACACCACAAGTTGTTGCCTCATTGTCGTCTTTCCCTCAGCTGGACGGGCTACTCGACAAATGAGTGAGGGTGTCTAGAAAGATGATGTAGACCTTTATAATACACATAGTATTGGGTCAAACCCTGAGCACAATGTTCCTAACTCATATAGAACCTAGGGTACCCAGCTAGAGAGGCATTTCAGATTAAGTGCTGGGCCAACGAACTTGGTAAACCACAATAGTTCATAACTAATCATTATCAGTCATTGAACTGCACCTTTAAATCTTACATTCACTGCTGTTAAATCTCTCATTCACCACCAACTTAACCATTACTTACATAGAAATAATTAAAGTAATACTCAATGGCCTTCAACTATTAATAAGCTACTCAACTCCGATAAACCACATCTAAATAGCATAAACATTGATCGGATACACTTAACTCGTAGAAGAATACCAAACTAGGGCCCCATTAGACCCACATTGAAATGCACAAGCTAAATATTTCGAGAACAAAAATATGACGGGGTCAACGGTCGCGTTGAGAACGCGATGACCCGATATGTTGCATTAAGGATGAAACACGTCGAAGTCTTAGGCTACGACCTAAACACGACCATCTGACTTGACGCATTTTCAGAAAGAACACAGAAACCCATTTTCACCTAGAAACCTTAGGGAAACTCCATCTTTTACATGTTTCAAGCCTCTAAAATCAACTAACTGAACATGAAATTGTTCACACATGCCAAGGCATTACTTTCCATCCATCACACCATATAAACAACGTGAGAGAGTGAGAGAATTCTCCTACTAAGGTAAAGAACATGAAGAACGATACTCGATCAGTGTTTCCACACTCTGGCCACCCTCTGGGGTAGAAATCGTGCAAAACCAATAGCTCCAAAGCCGAATTCGCCAAGAACGCCTCCCGGAAGCCTCTCCTCAGTCGAACAAAGTTTTGCTCTATTTCGCAGTAGAATAGGGAATAAAAACTTCAGAATCCAGAATGCGTTAGGGCTACCTGTCATGTTCAGAACGCGTTAGGGCTACCTGTCATGTTCAGAATGTGACATGCCTAGCCGTCGCGTTCATAATGCGATGCCATGCAGTAGCCTAGCGCACGCCACGCGTCGCACAAGTAGACAAAACTCCAAAACATGCGGTGCTAAGATCATAGCTTATGTGAAGGCTATGTTTAGAATGCGTCGGCCACCCTCGTCATGTTCTCAAACAGAGAACTTGTGCGCTCTATGGGCCAAAATTCCTAGTCCACAACACCCACATAATGCATTAAGGCCCAGAACACCACTCCATGGCCACACATTGACTCAAACACTACACAAACCTACTAAACTTGAATCCAAATAACCACTACACTACACCATCAAGAGAGAGTTGACCATGTCAATAAAAATTGATTCTTCTGTTCTGCTATTCCATTTGGCTTAGGGGAGTAAGGGCAGTTGTTTCATGAATAACGCCATTATCATGACAAATTTTAACGAACTGGTTGGAGGTATACACTCTCTACCCCTATCAAATCTCAACCTTTTAAGCACATAACATGTTTATGATTTTGCTTCTTTCTTAAAGATAATTAACTTTTATAAGACACCATCTTTTGAGTTAAGTAGGTACACATATAGTATCTACTACAGTCATCTATAAAAATAATAAATATTTTTTATGATCCCTAGTCAATATGCCATTGAACTTACAGATATATAAGTGTACTACATCCATAATTTTAGAATCTCTCATCACTGATTTTAGTTTAGCCCGAACACAGATACGACATTTTTTTTTTGTTTTACTAATAACATGCTCAAGAATCATTTCAAGTTCATCATTCATTTCAAAGAGTTAAAATTAAGATGACCTAACTATCCATACCATAAATCAAATGAATCTAATACATTATAGGCAATAGGAATAGACGTAGAAGTAGAACTATCAACATCTGAATATTTATTCATCAAATGATACACATACACTTTAAGCAAATCATTAGATAAATAACCTTTGTCAATAAAAGATTTAGATGAAGTATCACAACTTTATTACACTTAAAGTTGAATTCATAACACTCTCTAACTAAACTAGAACCTGATAAAATATTCATCTTAACACTTGCACATAGTGGAGATACAGTATACATCCTGAAGTAAACTTCGAGTCCACACATCCAATCCTCATCCCTTCATAGTGCTACCAAACCCCGTCGTCACAGAACAATTATGGGTGGTCATATAAGATAGAAAGTTAAACCTATCACCAGACAAATGTGCATTGGTCTCAGTGTCCACCAACCATTCATTATGTTCATAAATTGAAAATAGTTAAGGGTTAAGTGAGAAGAACCCCCACTGATCACTATATTGACCTAGGCTGGGTGTGAATAGTTTGTTGGCCAATTTCTCCTTCCTTTTAGGACAATCATCATGAAATTGGCCCCTTTGACCATAGATCCAACAATCACCATGCTTCTTCTTCTTCATCATTTTCTTATTTTTCCTTTGGGTTTCATTTGAGCATTGGAATCAATCTTGGCTTGCCTTTTGGATCCTTATTTTTATTTTTCGTCACAATGTTTGCACTTGCTTCCACATGCATCACATGTTTCTCCTTTATATGCTTCTTCTCTATGACAATGCTCTCATCAAATCATTAAGAGAAATAGCTCCCTTTCGATGTTTAAGGGCCATTCCAAAATCTTCCTAAGATTTTGAAAATTTCTCAATGATACACATGACTTGAAACTTGTCTACAAATCCCATTTCAGCCTCTGTCAACACCATGGATCATAAGGAGAGACACATGTGCCTGTTCAGAAATAGATCTGTCCTCAACCATGTGGAACTTGAGAAACTCAAAGACGGAATACTTTTCTAGACCTTGGTCCTTAGTGTTGTATTCTCTGATTAAGTTCATCCCAAAGTGCGTTCAAAGTCAAGAATGTGGAGGAGATATAACATCAAATAGGACATCTGACAATGCCGTCTATATGCACTTGTGACCTAATTGATCCTTCTCCTTCCATTCCATAGCCTTCTTGGCACTCTTGGGATCATTCTCAACCACTTTTGGAGGATCAAATTCTATTAATGATATCAACCCGATCATAGTGAACCATATCCTCATTCGTTGTTGTCAATGTTTAAAATGTTACCCTGTAAATTTTACGGGCATCCCGGACATATCCACTCTTGGGTTGAAAGATGAAGACGATGAAAGCATGATCTATATCTTCTCTAAAATTGTTGTGAAAATGGTGGGCATCTGGCACACGTCATGATATATCATCAATGACGAGCATAGCGCAAACAATGTGACATAAATAAATGAATCCAACACGTTAACAGGCTCATCCCAAGGAATAGTTTTAAGCATTAGTATATTGAACATGGTATACAGACAAAAAACAAAAAGAAAAAGGTCTAGTGGAGGCGTTCCATGAAGGAGCTTTCTTAGAGAGATATCATCTCCACTACAAGATGAATTTGGGAATTGACGATCTTTTCTCAAGATATAATTGCAAACAACGAGATTGACATCGCACAACATCATTCTTGTAAATCGAAAGCTATCTACAAAGAACTGATGTCTCTCAATGTACGTAATATAAATATGGATTTAACAAAGAAGGCATGCACTGAACTAGGACGACAATCCTTCTTCTCAAAGACAACACAGGCGGGACGAAGTCGGAATGGAGCAGGTTGGAAGCAAGAGGTAGGCAAAGGCGAGTGGAGTTCCCTGGAGGTGGATGTTGCCAAAGGTCGGCCATGGTCTTCAAGTTTGCCCTAGAGGTCGAAAAGTCCAAAATAAGAAGTGGGTAACCACCACAGGACTCTCTCTCTCTCTCTCTCTCTCTCCTCTCTCTCTAAGCCTATATACTCACTGCGCTCACACACCTCGAAAGCATGTCTTCAGGAACGGATGCAACCCTTCCTCTCCCAGCAAAAATGGTAAAAAGGTAAACAAAAGGAAGCCCAAAATTGCCTCACACATGTGCGCCTGATCTGGCCCAGCCTAGGTGCATGTGTAATCTTTGGTGCAACTCTTTTTAGTTTCTTTGGAACCTATGTTCAGGAACACTTGGAGTTACAAGATCTTCTACTTTCTTATGCTTTTCAATGTAAGACAAAACTTTACATACACACACAAAGAGATGACTCCTCTTCAAGCCTTGAGTTTAACCCTTTCTTAAAAGAGTTTGTCTCAATGCACACCCCGATTAAGGGTGCATGTGCCAGACAAGCATGGGAGGGGGAGAGCAAATCTTAAATCCTAAATTTTAAATTTTGAGAATATCTTCACTTCATCTCCGATCTATCTTAATACCAAACATATCTATATAAATACCTCTTCTTCCTCCTCCATCCAACACACTCACATTAGATGTGGACAAACTCTTCTTAAAAAAGCTGCCACCCTACCATCTCGTCGATAAGATCCGCAAATGAGGGGACTGAACCGGAGCAGGTAGGCTCGCAGCAGGTGTTGCCTGCTGGACGCACCACCAAATCCCCCAGCAACCTATGCATAGTTGCCCAGTCCTGCACAACCTCACCGTCAATATTGGCGACATAATCTCCGTGATCCTTTACTGATCAGGCTGTGGTCACTACTGTTAGGGGCTTGCCCAACGATATGCTCCACACCACCGGGTCTAGTAGCATGTGGTGGTTGCGCACATGTTATCAAGGTTTGTAAAAGACTTGAGGTGGTCGCGAGGCAGTCGGGTTATAGCCTCACGAGGCGTCAACCTCAAAGCACACAGAGGCGTAAGCCTCATAAATATAAAAATATTATAAAATTGTATATTTATAAATTATTATATATATAAATAATGTCTTAGGTATAGAGACGGCGGGAAGGCTAGCCTGCCGTCGTAGAAGACCGCGGCGACTTTGCGTCCTCTTCCTCGGCACGGCCATAGCAGCAGCCTGCGTGTCCCTTACCTTAGTACTCTCTTCTATTATTGGTCGCCAGATAAGTATGGACCATGTCTGGTCTCTCCATCCCGTCTTTTTACCCTCGTAGCAATCGACTTCTTCGTTAACACTTCGGTTACACATCCAATATTCTTCAAATTCTAATTGCTAACTATTAATATAAGGGCATAGATGATATAGGGCATAAATGATAATTTTACCGATTTTAGGGTATGAATTTAATATACAGATTTTGAGAATATAATCGACAATATGATATATTCTAAGGGCACGTGTATAAATTTTCTAAGATATTTATATAAGTACAGTTTTATAATCTTTCCTCCTTGCACAAAAAATTATTCTATTATTTTCCATTGATTCTTATATAGAGTTGCGCGCACGCCCAAAACCTTTTCGTATACAAATAAAATCTTTTGAAAAGATCCTACAACAATTTTTAAACCCTCATGAAAGTACATTCGAAAAAATTGGAGCCACTTGGCGTTTGAGACCGTGACCAGAGTGCATGCTTACCTATCGTTAGTATTATGATTATTTATCGTTAATTATATATATTCTAGCAGTATTTAAAACGCTAGACCGTATAAACTCTATGGGCTGTTTCGTATTCAAATAGATCAACGTTATCCTTAATCTATTTTAATATCAAATAGCCCCTAAAAATTTCCCTTTTCAAAACCAAAAAATAATAATAATAAACCTTGATGACTAGAGTTCCAATGGCACATTCTATGTGTGTTGTGATCATTACTGTTATTTTTGATAATTAATTTGGTAGCATCTAAAACGCTAGACGGAGATATTTGTAGAAATTTAAAGAACTCGACCACTAGACTTCCGTGCCACATTCTATTTTGTCCCCTTCGACTTTATTTAATATTATCTATATATGTTTCAGGGGGGAGAGTGACTTATCTGGTGGCCATGCTTGGAACTTATCTGGTGGCCATGAGACGTGTACGGAGGAGAGATTTTTGTGTTGTAGCTGGTGAAGAGGAAACGAGGGGCGGAGCGCGATGCTCGCCGCGGTGCACCTATCTCGAACTTTGGACGAGCCGCCCGCGACCCAGCGCCTTCCGGTGGGCCGCCCCCCTGGTCCTCCGTAGCGTGTATTCCCCCAAATGCCCTCGCCACCACGACATGGGTCAAACCACCACGCTTCTTCCGGAGGCGTTCTTCTCGTACTGCAGGTGCCCACCCGCGGCAAAGGGAACGCTGGCAGTTTAGACCGTCCTCGATGGCCGCAGGAACCTGCAGTAAGATTGACGTCGCGATAATTATTATTTTTATATAATTATTTTATAAAGCGATAAATCTCAAAGTGAAATGTAAAAAAAAAAAAAAATAATTTTTTATTAAGATAATTTATTTCGAGTTTTTCATTATTAGATGATTAACTATAAAAAATAATTTAAATATGTAATCAATATTTTTTTTTTGTTCAACTTAACGACTGAGAGGTCTCGGAGTTCGAAACCCAAATACCCCTGGGACCACCCCTTGCCCCAGCCATAAAAATTTCTTTGTAAAATTCTTTTTAACTTGTGCTTACTGGGTATTGAATCTACAATTTTTTGGTGCACTCTTAATATGTCTTATTAACTAAACCACTCTTCATGGTTAGGGGTGGGAAACCAAACTTACTTAATTGAACTATTCTGCTGAGGATTTATAAATTTTAGATCGATAAAATGTGGAATAAGAAATGGTTAATGATCAGGGCAGCAGAGTAGGGAGAAACTAATATGATATCTATATACACCTATATGCTTGTTAGCATGTATTAATACGAGAAATACTTGTTGGATGGGAAGCCAAGCACTCCTTGAACCTAGGGTTCTCTCGCGGCCTTCAATGCAAAGATTTCCCCCCTTTTTTTTTTCACTTCTAAGTAGGGTTGGCCAAATTGTTGTATCGGGTTAAATAAGGAGTTTACTTAAGGTGTGTTTGATAACACTTAATAAATATTAATATCTAAAATAGTCAATATTATATTTCAATTATTTGATAAAATATTTTTATATATCTGAAACATATCTACTACCTTAAACTATCTCTTAAAAAAAGGTAGGGTAGGGCACTTTTTATTTTTTTGATCTCTCCACCGATCGACCTCTTCTTCTCTATCTCCTTTGCCAAGCATGATTGCTTAAGTCGGGCCGAGAGAAGCTCATCTCCTGCTCCAACAGCTCGCTGCTTTGGGAGGCCTGCTCCCATCGCCTGCTCACCTTGTGCTTCAAGTGGTGGTAGAACTGCTCTTGCCGCTTGCGGCCTCCAACTTCGCCTCCGCCTCCATCTTGTAATTAGTTCAAAACCCAGATCTACTTAGATCGCTCCGGAAGAGGCGAGCACAGCTTTTATCGGCATCGTCAGAAAGTATTGTTGCCACTTTTTGATCCTTCAAACTGACCTGAAAATCTTGTTATTTCAATCTATGTAAGGTTTAATTTCATAATCACATTATATTTTCAGATGCGTGCTGTGTAATTTCATCTCTGCTAAGATCAAATGATCTTCCTTGCTTAAAATTTTTTTTTTTTTCCGTGTTAATGCTGATTATGATTGAAGGAGGTTGCCCCGATCAGTATCGGCGATGCCAGCGGCATCGGGGAGGCCATGGCCTGGCTCTTCGCCTGCGACGGCGCCAGGGTTGTTGTCATCGACATCTAGGAAGAGTTGGTTGCATCGTCTGCGAGGAGCTGTGGGCCAACGAGGCAACCGCCGCCTTCATCCGCTGTGACATCTCTGTGGAGGAAGATGTCTGGGGGGCCGTGGACATGACCGCGCCGGAGCATGGCGCCTTCACGTCATGTTCTTCAACGCCGACATCCTTGTCGACCCTGCCAAGTCCTCCATCGCCAATTATGGCGCGGCAGACTTTGACCTCGAACCGAGCAGACACTCCGGGCACCCCAGCACCTCCTCAACCCCTTCAATGAGCAAAAATTGAAGTGTCAAATAAAATAATAATTCAGATGTCATTTAAATAATTAGTTATCAAAAAACTCTTAATAGAAATCTAATAATTATTATTTTTTTTAAATATCAGATTTAGAGATAGATGAAGAATTAGACACTACAAGAAAAAATTGCTTTAGAGACCGATAATTTCAGTCACAATTCGGTCAATAATTAGTGACCGCGTTGTGACTGGAAGTAATCAGTCGCTAAAAAATATTTTAGAGACCGATTCTAATTCAGTCACAATTCGTCACTATTTAGGACCGAATTGCGACCGATATGCTGTCGGTGACTGTATTGATAGATTTTTAGAAAATGAAGGAAAACATTGTGACCGATTAAATTCGATCACCATTCGGTCACGATGTAGGGACCGAAATATGACTAATTTTATTTCAGTCACAAATTTTCACATTTTTTGCGGGGATGGGAGAAAATTTTGTGACTGATTACTTGCAGTCACTATTCAGTCACTATAAAGTGACCGAATAGTGAATAAAAGTAATCGGTCTCTATATTCTTAAACCTTAGAGACCGAATAGAGACCGATACTTATCGATCGCTATTCGGTCTCTATAGTCGAATATTGCTCTCCATTTAACCCCCCTTTCGCACGCTCTCTCTCTCTCTCCTCCGTCCCTACGCGCGCGCGCGCGCGCACACCACACAACACACACACACACCACACTCTCTCTCCTCTCTCTCTCTTCTCTCTCTCTCTCTCTCTATCTCTCTCCTCTCTCTCTCTCTCTCTCTCTCTCTCCTCTCTCTCTCTCTCTCTCTCTTGGTTCACCGCTGCTGTTGTCAGATGCCGTCGCTGTGTGTGCCGCCATTGCGGACGCTCCCGCCATCGTCGGACGCCGCCGTCGTCTTCTCTGTCGTCCCCCGTGCCGGAGCTGGACGCCGCCACGCCGAAGCCGTAGACTCTTCTCTCGGGTAAGCTCCTCCCTCCCCATCTGTCTCTCTGTCCTCCCCCCTCCCTCTGTCTCTCTGTCCTCCCCCTGCGCCCTCCCCCCCCCCCACCTGGGACCCCCCTCGCCGCCCCCCCCACCACCCACCTGTGAACCCCCCCCCACCCCCCCCCACCCCTACCCCCCCCACCAACCCACCCCCTACCCCCCACCCCCACCGCTGGACAGACCCCCCCCCCCCCCCACCCCCACCTGTCCCCAACACCCCACCGGCCCCCCCCCACCACCCTCCCCCCCCCCCCCCCACCGCTGGGACGAAGACCCCCTCCAACTCCCCACCACTGTGAACCCCCTACCCCCCAACCCCACCGCTGGAAGAACCCCCCTCCCACCCCCACCTGGAAACCCCCCCCCCCCAACCCCACCGCCGGAAGACCCCCCCCCCTCCCGGAAAACCCCCCACCTGTGAACCCCCCCCCCCCCCCCCCCCCCCCCCCCACCTGTGAAACAACCCCCCCACCTGAAAACACCACACACATATATATGTCTTTATGCTTATGTTTATATATTTGTGATTATATATGTACTTATGATTGTATAGCTCTTATAGTTGTATATTGATTATGGTTTTATATATGTGACTATAGTTGTGTATGGCATTTATAATTATATAAATGTGCTTATGTTGGTGCTTATAGTTGCTCATAATTTGATTTGGTATGATACTTGTATTGTATATATACGTTTATAGTTGTACAAATATGCATATGGTTGAAACATATGCTCGTAATTATTTATTAGTTCTTATAGTTGTATGTATATGTTTATCATTGTATATGATACTTATGATTGCTAATATACCTATATTAGGGCCAATTTATTTAGGAGATAAGAATTAAATCCCTGATTATTTAACTGGGGTTGCGTAATTCACATTTTAAGATTAATAAAATTGGGGAGGAGAAGTGGGGTCCAGGATTAGGGGGTTAAGATAACCCACAAAAGAAGGTGGGTATTTTAACCTCATTTTATCCCTTATAACCTATAAACCGTCGGGTTAAGCAAACCTTCCCACCAAATCATCTTTCTCTTCTAACCCAAACCATATCCCCCCCCCCCCCCTCCTCTTTCCCTCCCACCCAGATTCGCCTTTTAGTGTTTATGGATAGGGAAAGCCTTGGCACACAGTGAAGGGGAGGGTTGATTGGGTGGCTATATATATATATATATAGTTGTAATAGTGCTTATGATTGCATATATATATTTACACTGTATATATATATGTTAAAAGAATACTTACCCAGATAACAAACATTTTCATATATGCTTATAGTTATATGTTAATACTTATAGGTATATATATGTGCTAATAGTTATATATTGATACTTAGATTGTATGTATAGTTTATAGTATGCATGATACCTATGGTTGCGGATGGTTGTATAGGACATTTGTGATAATATGCATATTTATAGTTGTATATTGGTTGTTGCAGCTACATATATTTGGTTATAGTTCTATGCATGTGTTTATGGTTATCTATATATATAGTTATAGAGAAGGGTGGGGCCCTCAAATTTCAATCCAAGGGGAAGCTAAAAAAAGTGGGATGGCCCTGCCCTTCCCGGCAGTCCCTTGGCACGTGCCTGCAACATGCATGTATCATGGGTCGACGTGGGGTGGCATAGAACTTCCTATATATATATCTTCACATACCCTATCTTAATCAAAGAGGGGATAGGGAGGAAAGAGGCAGAAGGACATTAAAATCTTTGGTGTCAGATGCAGAGAATCCAGTGTATAGGCCTCATGGCTTCATAACTTTCTTCTCCACCTCCATAATATATATATATATATATGAAACAATTATACACATGGGAATTCATTAGAAGATTGTCCTCTCAAGCTATATATGAAACTACCCACATATGTCTTTCTTAAGTATAATGAAACCCATATGTTTCCTTCTAGACATTAGTTTAGTTTACATTTAATTGTTCACTTTCAGTTAATGATTAGTATTACACTTCTTATTTTAATATATTTTCTTACTTATTTAATGTAATTTATTTAGATGTATGTGTGAATTTGTTTAATATTGCACTTGTTCACATGTAATATTTTGTTTCATTTTCCTTCATTTATGTGTGTTTTTAAATTTGATGTATGCATGTATAGCAATTGTCACTGCACACATCTCACGAGAGCGTGTTAAGCCCGTGTCAATGAACCTTCCCGTTCAAGACTTTAGGATTGATGTGAACGAGTCTTATTTTCAATGATGAGAACGTGTATATCTAACTCAAAGTTGAATTGTCCCGTTTGGATAGTCTGTGAATATTTGATCATAGTTAGGTGGTCATTTACTATGTGTTTGTATTATTTGTTGAAAATTTCGGTTGCCTCTACTCACTCCTCTCTGATATACCTTTATTGATTTAGAATATTTTCTTAACACTTATTAGTAAGTGTTTAAAGAAAATATCTTAATTAATAAATATTTTTGGTATATCAGGGAGGTGTGGGGAGATGCTGCCGAAATTTGCAGAAAATTATACAAACACATAGTAAATGGCCATCTGAGTGCGATCAAATATTCACAATAGGTAAAAAGTGATAATCTAAATAATATTCCTTCCTATTCAGTTCGGTTGCGTCGAAGGATGTGTGAGTTTGAATTTTAAAGTTATTTGTCTGTTAATATTGGTAGGGTACAAGAAAAAAATGGCTTCAGACCGTCATGGATGTATCATAGAATAGTTGATCATGTGGTGTGTGGAGAGTTAGGTCGAGTGAGAATTTCATTCAGTTTGCATTGGGAAATCCAAATGCAGCAGTAGACGCGAAGGTGCCATCCGATGACCTTGTATGATTTGTAAAAATTTGAAGTGGAATTCACCATGGGAGGTTCAACGCCATTATACAGAAAAGGCTTTCTTGAAGGTTATATGAATTGGACATGTCATGGTGAGGAGCTCTGGTGGCATGAGGGGGGAGGTAATGTGGAAGGCACAAGTACGTACGTGGATATGGTTGTAGATGCTGTTGGTGACATTCAGTGTACATGAGGTCCTGCTATATACGCTGAAGACGTGCCGAACAAGGGAGCCGAAAGATTCTATCGGTTACTTAAGGATGCTGATGAGCCATTGTGGGATGGTGTCAAAAAACACACTCGGTGTCAGCGGTGTCACAGTGGTGAATTTGAAATCTGAATTTCATATAAGTGAGAATTGCTTTGATCGTTCCTCCTCATCATCAAGAGCATGTACCTCTAGATGAGAAGCTGCCTCCAAATTTTTATCGTGCCAAGAAGATGGTCAATGATTTAGGACTTGGATATGTGAAATAGATGCATGTCCTAATCATTGTATGTTGTATGACAATGAGGATGCAGATAAGGTATCATGTTTAGTTTGCCATCATGATAGGTTTAAACCTAAAAGAGGTGCCAATTCTAGGGGAAATGATATACCTTATGCGTCATTGCGATATTTCCCCCTTACAACTAGACTGCAGCGGATGTATATGTCTTCAAAGACAGCTCGACATATGAGGTGGCACGTAGAAAGAGTACGTCGGGACGAGGATATTATGACTCATCCTGCAGATGCGAAGCTTGGACACATTTCAACCATGTTCATCCTATCTTCTCAAGGGAGTCGCGTAATGTGAGGCTTGGTTTGTGCATTGACATTCATCCATTTGGAGGTTCAGTGGCTTCCTACTCCAGCTGGCCAATGTTCGTGACACCATACAAACCTTCCTCCGAGCATGTGCATGAAGCGAGAGAATTTGTTTTGTCCTTATTGATTCCTGGTCCGAAAAGTCCTACAAAAAAATAGACATCTATCTCAGACCATTGATGATGAATTGAAATTGTGTGGACTGAGGGGGTCAATACTTATGATGCATCTAGAAAGCAAAATCACCATGAGGGTAGCATTGATGTGGACGATAAGTGATTTTCCTGCATATGGAATGCTATCTAGTTGGAGCACACATGGGAGGCTAGCATGTCCTTACTGTATGGATAATACCAATCATTTGTACTTAAAACATGGGTGGAAGTTGTAACGTCGCGTGCTTTTTGGATCCTATGGACCATGTGTGATGGTTGTGAAGGCCATGTGAGGCCAATGTGGTTTGGACGTGTGGTGTGTGCAAGTGTAGTCTCAGTAGTGCAGTAGTAGCAGCAGTGTAGCAGTGTAGCGTAGTTAGTTGTTTACTTTCTTCATTGTACCTCGGGGTATGCCCATGCTCTTGTACTTTCTTTCAGTTTTTGTGGAAATATGGCTATGTAACTTGTGGAAATATATATGATTGGTGTGTTCCTTGTGTTTACACGGACTGTGGTTTGGTATCCCTTGCGAGGCTTCGGCACGTTCGCGGGAGGCGGACTCGGATCAAGTACGTTATCGGTTTACAGGCTTGGCCGAGGTGTTCCGCCACAGTTGGTATCAGAGCAAGGTCCGTGTTAATATAAAAGGGAACTAGAAAGATACATAGCCTTATTCGGTCTTTGTACACTGCTGGTAGGGGCCCTGGTTTCTGATAATTGTTGTTTGTTTTGTTTGATGTGTGTATGTTTTGTTTTGTTTGATGTGTTGTTTTGTAGAAGTTTGAAATGACTGATAGAAGAGATTGGGGTGGTGGAGGAGATGATCAAGAGGAAAGCACTCAGCGTATGATAGAGAGGATTTGGGAGAGCCTCACTGATATCCAAAGGAGGATGGATCAGCAGGTGCCGGTACCACCAGTTGCAGTGCCACCTGGGGATGGAGAGACTGCACATGTAGCTCCAGTTCCGCCGGGAGTAGAGGTGCCTTTTGTAGCACCTGTGTCACCACCACCACCAGTGTTATTAACAGAGGAACCAGTGATGCAAGTTGAGAAATTTCTGAGATTGCAGCCGCCTACTTACTCAGGAGGGCCGAATCCAGATACAGCGGAACACTGGGTCCATGAGATTGAAAGAGTTTTTGTGGACCATGAGATGTCCGGCAGTAGATAAAGTCGTGTTAGCTGCTTATCAGTTGCAGGGTTTTGCATTGGAATGGTGGCGATTGAAGATGCAGACCACCTTCGCAAGCAGGACAGAAGAGGCTATCACTTGGTCGGATTTTCTTGATGTATTTAACGATACATTCTTTCCGATTCAAGTGCAGCAAGTGAAGAGAGAGCAGTTTCGGACACTCCAGCAAGGTAACTCTTCAATTTTAGAGTACCAGATGAGGTTTATGGCGCTTAGCCGATATGCACCTTATGTAGTATCAGATAATAATATGATGGTTGAATATTTCATTAGAGGTTTCAGAGTAGAGTTGCAGGATGCAATAGTACCTCTCATGTGTAAAACAGTGGAAGAAGCAGCTCAGAGGGCAGCTACGTTGGAGAGGTCTATTCGGACTCGTCAGGTGGGCGAGTCAGACTCAGGTAGTTTTCGGCTATCGCAGCAGTCAGTGGTGCGAGTAAGGGTAAGCACCAGCAGGACCTTCTTCATCAGGCTTTGGTAAATGGGGCCAGAAATTGAAGCAAGCATTTAAAGGTAAAGGAAGAGGATGGGGAGGTCGTCAGCAATTTCAGCAAAGTCGTGGTAAGCCAGAGGTGGAAGAGTCGCAGCAGAGTACTGCCAGGCAGCCCATTATTCCACCAGGGTATAGATGTTATAATTGCAATCAGCCGGGGCATTTGATCCGCAATTGCCCCTATCCGAGAGAGTATGGGTATGGAAGAGGTGTGCAGCAGCAGCAGCCTCAGCAGTCTCAGCAGGTTATGGCTATCACCCGAGCCTAGGCGGAGGCATCAAATATGATAGAAGGTACTTTACCTCTTTATGACTATTCAGCAAGAGTTTTATTTGATTCGGGTGCCTCTCATTCTTTCATTTCCGAAGAATTTTTGGATTGCATGACTCATCCTTTAGAGGAAAAGTCTTGTGAGTTAGTAGTGGAGGTTCCCTAGGGTGAGTTCCTACTCACTTCGAGCTATATAGATGAAGCTCCTATTATGATTGAAGGGAATCAGATGCCGGGTCGGTTATATGCCCTGCAGTTGACAGATTATGATATTATTTTGGGTATGGATTGGCTTGAGACTTATGGAGCAATGCTAGATTGCAGAAAGAAAAGGATCAGGTTTTGTCATCCTAATGGTGCAGTATTTGAATATCAAGGTATGCCTTTTTATACCTCTAAGTTCTAATTTTTGTAATTAGAGCTAGAAAGTTGATAAATGTTGGATGTGTGACCTATTTAGCCTCAGTAAGTCTGGTAGAAGCTAGTCAGTCAGTGGAAGCAGTTCCCATGGTTAGGGAATTTGCTGATGTTTTTCCTAAAGATTTGCCTGGTTTAGCTCCACATAGAGAGGTGGCCTTTACCATTGAGTTGCTGTCAGGTACCATGCCGATCTCTAAGCTCCATATCGGATGGCACCAGCAGAACTTAAAGAATTGAAAAAGCAATTAGAAGAGTTGTTGCAGAAAGGATTTATTAGACCGAGTCATTCCCCGTGGGGAGCGCCGGTATTGTTTGTGAAAAGAAGATGGAAGTTTTCGGATGTGTATTGATTATAGAAAGTTGAATGATGTGACCATTAAGAATAAGTACCTGTTTGTAATCACAGGGATTGGCATCCCCTCGACACGGACATGGATATCAAATATAATAGCATGGAAAATAGGATGTGATCGCCACCTAGGTAAGTTGCCTAATGATGTGAAAAGACAATGGCTAACTTAAACTAGGAAAAGGAAGAGAACAGGAAGACT
>JACBKR010001637.1:0-40866 GCA_014218235.1 Colocasia esculenta | reverse complement strand
ATGCATGTCCTAATCATTGTATGTTGTATGACAAAGAGAATGCAGATATGGTATCCTATTCAGTTTGCCGTCATGATAGATTTAACCTAAAAGAGGGGTCAATTCTAGGGGAAAGGATATACCTTGTGCGTCATTGCGATATTTCCCCCTACACCGAGGCTGCAGCGGATGTATATGTCTTCAAAGACAGCTGGACATATGAGGTGGCATGCAGAAAGAGTACGTCGGGACATGGATATTATGATCATCCTGCAGATGGCGAAGCTTGGATTCATTTCAACCATGTTTATCCTATCTTCTCAAGGGAGTCACGTAATGTGAGGCTTGGTTTATGCACTGACGGATTTAATCCATTTGGAGGTTCAGTGGCTTCGTACTCCAGCTGGCCAGTGTTCGTGACACCATACAACCTTCCTCCGAGCATGTGCATGAAGCGAGAGAATTTGTTCCTGTCCTTATTGATTCCTGGTCCGAAGAGTCCTACAAAATATAGACATCTATCTAAGACCGTTGATTGATGAATTGAAATTATTATGGACTGAGGGGGTCAATACTTATGATGCATCTAGAAAGCAAAATTTCACCATGAGGGCGGCATTGATGTGGACTATAAGATTTTCCTGCATATGGAATGCTATCTGGTTGGAGCACACATGGGAGGCTAGCATGTCCGTATTGTATGGATAATACCAAATGTTTGTACTTAAACATGGTGGGAAGTCCTGCTGGTTTGATTGCCATCGTCAGTTTTTACCAGCTGATCACCCTTTTAGAAGACAAAAAGATGCATTCCTAAAGAACAGAAAGGAACGAGATGAAGTTATACGAGAGGTTGTCCGGTCATGATATGGCAGCACATGTTGAAATTTTGCCAGATATCACACAACAGATGGGCAGTACCCGACACCTTTCAGGTTTTGGGAAGGAGCACAACTGGGTGAAGAAAGCATTTTCTGGGAGCTACCTTATTGGTCGACTCTTCTTGTGCGGCACAATCTAGACGTGATGCATATCGAGAAAAATGTCTTTGATAATGTATTCAACACAGTTATGGATATCAAAGGTAAAACAAAGGACAATGTGAATGCACGCTTGGACTTGTCCATGCTCTGTAAACGTCCAGAGTTAGAAATTGTTGAAGTAAATGGGAAGCAAGTAAACCAAAAGCAGTTTATGTGCTTGGAGGAGGACAAGTAAGCAAGTGTGTCAGTGGCTGAAACAACTGAGATTTCCTGACGGTTATGTGTCAAATTTGCTCGTTCTGTCAACGTCAGTGAGGGAAAGATATATGGAATGAAGAGTCACGACTGCCATGTATTCATGCAAAGGTTGCTACCTATTGCATTTCGTGACATCTTGCTGAAGCAGCTATGGGGAGCATTATCTAAGTTGAGTCGATTTTTCACGATTCTATCTGCATCAGAACTCAGGCTTCAGGATGTGCAAACTATCGAACAGAATGTGGTCACCACTGTATGCAAGTTGGAGAAGATATTTCCACCTGGTTTCTTCGATTCAATGGAGCATTTACTCGTACATCTACCATATGAAGCAAAGGTCGGAGGGCCAGTACAATATAGATGGATGTATCCATTTGAGAGGTATATGCAAATATGAGCATTTCCTTCCTTCGTACAATTGCACCTTACGTAAGTGATAGCTTTTTCTAATTGTCTCTTACATTGTGGATGTAGGTGTATGCATGACCTTAAAATGAAAGTCCGAAATAAAGCAAAAGTGGAGGGTTCTATTGCTGAGGCATACATTATGGAGGAAATCTCTAACTTTTGTGCAATGTACTTTGAAGCAGACATTCAAACTCGTCGGACACAACCTCCACGTAATGATGATGGGGGGGAATCTGTCGGTTCAAATCGCTCTCAATATTTACTCATCCTGGACGTGCCTTCGGACGTTCTTCAACTCGAATGCTGGATGACAGAGAGTTATGTGCCGCAGAGATATATATTCTTTTAAATTGTTCTGAGCTAGAATGTTATGTTGAGTAAGTACTAATCTCACAATTTAAATTATATGTAAGTTTTTTGCCTTATTCTACCTATTCAATGTGATCTGCTATTCATATTGCAGACAATTTGATTCAGAATTAATACAAAAAAATCCACAACTCACTGATTTTGAGGTTGAAAAAGAACGAGAGAAGTCATTGGCCTTATGGCTAAGACAACGCGTAAGTGTACACCGTCAAAGAGTATTCAACAAAATTCATTTCACTTTATAACTAGCCTTTTCTACACGCAGCGCAAGAAGGTTTAATTACTGATGAAAGAGTTCGTCAGGTAGCCTACGGCCCATCCAAAATTGCACAGAATATCCTGGATTTATTGTCAATGGGTATAGTTTCATACGAAGACTATGGCAGAATAAATCTACCATGAACAGTGGCGTATGCGTAAAAGGAAGTACATACAATGAAAGTGAGTGGACTACTATGGTATTGTAGAGGAGATCCTACAATTGCAATATCTAGGACAGACAATCATATATTCTTGTTCAAGTGTCATTGGTTTGATCCGAATTCCATTCGAAATGACACAACACATGGGATTGTCGAGCTTAAACATAAGTCAAAATTGAATACTTATGAGCCATTCATCTTAGCCACACAAGCCCAGCAAGTGTATTATACAAGCTATCCTTCATGTACAAACAAAGAACGAAATGATTGGTGGGTAGTTTGCAGAGTTAAGTCAAGACTATTCTCTGATTATGAATTGGAACATGACTGATCAGACAGCTGAAGAGATCAACGCAGATTCTTTCAAGAAGACTTTGTTGAAGATGTAGAGTTGAACTCATATTGGAGAAGACGAATCGAAGCACCAATGTCCTTGTCTCACGGAAATGAGTCGAAGAAGTCGATCCACGTGAGATGAAAGACAGTAGTGCTCGTCGTACAGATATTGAATATGAAAGTTCTGGTGAGGAAGAGGAATATACCAGTGATGAATGTGAAGATGATGATGAAGATGGGGTTGAATTAGACATATCGTCATCATCTGAGGAGGAAATGGATATCATTAAACTATAGAATTTTTTCACACTTGTAGAGTATATTTAAAGCAGCTCACTTTCAATATAAGCAATTGACTAGTAAACATTATGATTTTATGTTCTCTATGAAGATATGGTGCGTGGAGGAAGATCTGGTAGCAGTTCTAGGAGGGGCATTCGTGGGAGGGCTTTGTTCCCCGCATCTGGTATGTATATTTTTCTAATATCGTTATCAGCTGTGTATTTTCTCTGTATATTATTTATGTGTACTTGTGTAGTGTTAATGCCATTAAAATTGTTACAGTTTCTGCTTCTCCTTCGAGGGCGGACACCTCCTCTACCTAGCGGACTAGGTATGTATATTTCATTTTCAAGTATTTTTTTAGTCATTATTTACACATATTATTAATGTTATTAGAATTGTTACAGTTGCTGGTCCTTCTTCTGCATCTCCTAGCGTGCCTGCAGGTATGTATATTTCAATTTCCAAGTATTTTTATAGCAATTATTAATATATATTATTAATGTTATTAGAATTGCTACAGTTTCTAGTTCTTCTGCTCCTACCGTGCCTACAGGTATGTATATTTACAATGTACTTTTATTGTGCATTCATCTTCCTCATTACTTATGCGTTCTATTCTAGTTACAGCTGTTGGTGCATCCTCCGAGTCTCCTCCTGTAGTAGCTGGTATGTATGTAAAGTTATACTTTAATGTATGCATTAATTCTGATGCCATTAAAATGTCACATGCTCAGGTCACTCTACACATTCTCCAGATGCACCAGTAGATTGTATATTTAACTGTTAGGGTATTTCTGTAGTCATTATTTAGTATTTTTATACATTACTCATGTTGTTCATCATTATTTTCCAGGTTCGATGCCAGAGGATGCTGGTAGTCTGCAGGAGGGCAGAGGTAGTTTTTATGAGAGCACTCTGCGGGAGGTCTGGATTAATGGGTACGTAATCACATGTATGTATTTCTTATGGGCAATGAAGTGAATTTAGTTCAGAAATTGACATTATGCAGTTACATCATTGCAGTGATAAATAGAGCCTACTCAAGCATCTCAATTCATCACAAGAACGTTACAAGCATATTTTCCTGGTCCAATTCATAGATTCAATGATTTTCCGATGGAGGTCCAGGAGCACTTGTATCAGATGTTCATGGTATGTAATTTCGTATTGTATTTAATTCTTATCATATTCATACATGCAGTTCACTAACACTTATGTATATAGAGCCAGCATCGATTCACGAGTCGTACGGACGAGGCGCGGTCTCGATTTGTATGGACGATGACCGCAAGATCAAATTTCAAGCATTTGATGTATAACGTGAGAAAAAATGCAGAGAAACATTCTCAGAGTGCAGACCCGACTCTTTGGAGGGAGCGGGAGCCCAGTTGGATGAGGGGAATATTGGGAAACTCTTTGCAACATCTGGGCTGCAGAGAGATGGCAACAAACATCTCAATAATGAAAGTTAATCGGGCTGCGAATCCAGAAGCAAACATGCATACTGGTGGGTCTGTCTCTTTTGCGACCCATCAGTCCAGATTGGTAAGTAATTTGTCCATTTCTGGTCTCTTTTATTTATAAAGGTACTCATTTATGTCATGTTTTTTCTGTGAAATAGGAGAAGGAGCTAAAAAGGCAGCCGACATTTTCCGAGGTGTTCGATAGAACACACAAGAAAAAAGAACGGATGCATACATTAGCGATAGAGCCCGAGTGGTTGCAGTAAGTATTTAGAAGATATTCACTATTTAATTTTTCACATTAATATGAATATTAACTACTATTGTTTTTTTCTGGTTTCTTGCAGGAGTCATACAACCAACAAATGACAGAGAAGTACGTCGGGGAGGACGAGCAGCCGCCGTTAGATCCTGAGGTATGGGTTGCGGCATCTGGGGCCCCAAAGAAAGGCCATGTGTATGGTTTTGGGCACAGCATCGACACGAGCCGGGTGTTATCTGGAGGATCCAGCTCAGGGTCACAGACCAGTGCATTCCACGCAGGAGTTGGTACTCCAGGTACTTCTCCAGGACAGCTGATGGGCTTCATTGACAGTAGGATATCGGCTTAGAGTCTCGTCTGACGGATTCGATGGAGACTCGTCTAGCCCAGATGCAGATGCAGGTGACCGATGCACTACAGGCCCAGCTCTCCCAGTCCCTCTCCCAGGTTATCTCCCAGGCCTTCTCCCAGATCAACATTCCTCCTCCACAGACAGCACCTCCTCCACAGGCACCACCATCGACATCAGCACACGCCCCTCACGTGAGTAAATTTATTTTATTTCTGAGGTTTAATTTTAACAGTTACTTAGTTAACTTAGTTTAACTTTAATTTGGGTTGATCGACGCACATTTCTTATTAAGCGAGTTAGGTTAGTTAAAAAGGGAGAACTTAGGTAGGTTTGAGGGTTCAAAATTAGAAATACTCATCCGATTGGCCTCCGGTTTGTTCCAGCACGGTCGGGTCGATGAGTGTGACTTGTGGAAACTGACGGAGTTCAATCGGACTCCCGGTTTGACCTCGACGCTCCAAGTCGTCTTAACCAAGTTAGTTTAGTTAAAAAATGAAAAACTTCGGTTTGAGGGTCCAATGTTAGAAATACTCATCCGATTGGCCTCCGGTTTGTTCCAGCACGGTCGGGCCGATGAGTGTGACTTGTGGAAAATGACGGGGTTCAATTCGGACTCCCGGTTTGTCCTCGACGCTCCAAGTCGTCTTAACCAAGTTAGTTTAGTTAAAAAATGAAAAACTTCGGTTTGAGGGTCCAATGTTAGAAATACTCATCCGATTGGCCTCCGGTTTGTTCCAGTACGTCGGGCCGATGAGTGTGACTTGTGAAAAATGACGGGGTTCAATTCGGACTCCCGGTTTGTCCTCGACGCTCCAGTCGTCTTAACAAAGTTAGTTTAGTTAAAAAATGAAAACTTCGATTTGAGGCCAAAATTAGAAATACTCATCCGATTGGCCTCCGGTTTGTTCCAACACGGTCGGGCCGATGAGTGTGACTTGTGGAAACTGACGGAGTTCAATTCGGACTCCCGTTTGACCTCGACGCTCCAAGTCGTCTTAACCAAGTAAGTTTAGTTAAAAAATGAAAAACTTCGATTGAGGGACCAAAATTAGAAATACTCATCCGATTGGCCACGGTCAGGTCGATGAGTGTGACTTGTGGAAACTGACGGAGTTCAATTCGGACTCCCGTTTGACCTCGACGCTCCATGTCGTCTTAACCAAGTTAGTTTAGTTAAAAAATGAAAAACTTCGGTTTGAGGGACCAAAATTAGAAATACTCATCCGATTGGCCTCCGGTTTGTTCCAGCACGGTCGGGCCGATGAGTGTGACTTGTGGAAACTGACGAGTTCAATTCGGACTCCCGGTTTGACCTCGACGCTCCAAGTCATCTTAACCAAGTAGTTTAGTTAAAAATGAAAAACTTCGATTTGAGGGACCAAAATTAGAAATACTCATCCGATTGGCCACGGTCAGGTCGATGAGTGTGACTTGTGGAACTGACGGAGTTCAATTCGGACTCCCGGTTTGACCTCGACGCTCCAAGTCGTCTTAACCAAGTTAGTTTAGTTAAAAAATGAAAAACTTTGGTTTGAGGGACCAAACTAGAAATACTCATCCGATTGGCCTCCGGTTTGTTCCAGCACGGTCGGGCCGATGAGTGTGACTTGTGGAAACTGACGGAGTTCAATTCGGACTCCCGGTTTGACCTTGACGCTCCAAGTCGTCTTAACCAAGTAAGTTTAGTTAAAAAATGAAAAACTTCGATTTGAGGGACCAAAATTAGAAATACTCATCCGATTGGCCTCCGGTTTGTTCCAGCACGGTCGGGTCGATGAGTGTGACTTGTGGAAACTGACGGAGTTCAATTCGAACTCCCGGTTTGACCTCGAGGCTCCAAGTCGTCTTAACCAAGTTAGTTTAGTTAAAAAATGAAAAACTTCGATTTGAGGGACCAAAATTAGAAATACTCATCCGATTGGCCTCCGGTTTATTCCAGCACGGTCGGGTCGATGAGTGTGACTTGTGGAAACTGACGGAGTTCAATTCGGACTCCCGGTTTGACCTCGAGGCTCCAAGTCGTCTTAACCAACTTAGTTTAGTTAAAAAATGAAAAACTTCGATTTGAGGGACCAAAATTAGAAATACTCATCCGATTGGCCTCTGGTTTGTTCCAGCACGGTCGGGCCGATGAGTGTGACTTGTGGAAAATGACGGGGTTCAATTCGGAATCCCGATTTGTCCTCGACGCTCCAAGTCGTCTTAACCAAGTTAGTTTAGTTAAAAAATGAAAAACTTCGTTTGAGGGTCCAATGTTAGAAATACTCATCCGATTGGCCTCCGTTTGTTCCAGTACGGTCGGGCCGATGAGTGTGACTTGTGGAAAATGACGGGGTTCAATTCGGACTCCCGGTTTGTCCTCGACGCTCCAAGTCGTCTTAACAAAGTTAGTTTAGTTAAAAAATGAAAACTTCGATTTGAGGGACCAAAATTAGAAATACTCATCCGATTGGCCTCCAGTTTGTTCCAGCACGGTCGGGCCGATGAGTGTGACTTGTGAAAAATGACGGAGTTCAATTCGGAATCCCAATTTGACCTCGACGCTCCAAGTCGTCTTAACCAAGTTAGTTTAGTTAAAAAATGAAAAACTTCGGTTTGAGGGTCCAATGTTAGAAATACTCTTTCGATTGGCCTCCGATTTGTTCCAGCACGGTCGGGTCGATGAGTGTGACTTGTGGAAACTGACGGAGTTCAATTCGAACTCCGGTTTGACCTCGACGCTCCAAGTCGTCTTAACCAAGTTAGTTTAGTTAAAAAATGAAAAACTTCGGTTTGAGGGTCCAAAATTAGAAATACTCTTCCGATTGGCCTCCGGTTTGTTCCAGCACGGTCGGGCCGATGAGTGTGACTTGTGGAAACTGACGGAGTTCAATTCGGACTCCCGATTTGACCTCGACGCTCCAAGTCGTCTTAACCAAGTTAGTTTAGTTAAAAAATGAAAAATTCGGTTTGAGGGTCCAATGTTAGAATACTCTTCCGATTGGCCTCCGGTTTGTTCCAGCACGGTCGGGCCGATGAGTGTGACTTGTGGAAACTGACATAGTTCAATTCGGACTCCCGGTTTGACTGCGACGCGCCATGTCGTCTTAACCAAGTTACTTTAGTTAAAAAATGAAGAACTTCGGTTTCAGAGTCCAAAATTAGAAATACTCTTCTAATTGACCTTCATTGCTTATAGTTTTATTTAATTTATACTTCTAAAATAAGTTATTGCTTATAATAGTATTTAATTTTAACTATTATTGTTATATATATATTGTAGGTTCCTTCATCGGGTGGAGTGGGTGGACACGAGGATGAAGACGAAGACAAGGCATCATGATTTTCATTTCATTATTATTATTGTTGTAGACATTTTTATTATTGTTGTTGGCATTATATTATTGTGATGTTGTGGATATTTGTATTCTTATTGTGGACATTTTATTATTCTGATGTTGTGGACATTTTATTATTGTTGTGTTGTGGGTATTTTTATTATTTTTGTGTTGTAGATATTTTTATGGTGGACAATTATTATTGTTGTGGATATTATTTTTTTATTTCAGCAGGTTATTTTCCTAAAAATATATGTTTTTTTAAAAAAATATTTAAAAAATAGAGACCGATTAGGGACCGAAATAATTCGGTCCCTATTCGGTCTAAATAGGGACCGAATTTATTCGGTCCCTATTCGTCACTATAAGAGACCGAATAGGGACCGAATAAGATCGGTCCCTATTTAGGGACCGAATATACTCAGTCCCTATTCGGTCCCTATTTTAGGGACCGAATGGGACTCCATAAATTCGGTCCCTATTTAGGGACCGAAAAAATCGGTCCCTATTCAGTCCCTATTTTAGGGACCGAATAGGGACTGCATTTTTTCGGTCCCTAGATAGGGACCGATCTTATTCGGTCCCTATTCGGTCTCTATTTAGTGACCAATAGGGACCGAATTTAGTCGGTCACAGATTTGTGACCAGAATTTTTTGACCGACATATTCGGTCACTATTCGGTCCCTATTCGGTCTCTGAGATGTTTAGGGACCGAATAGAGACCGAATAGAGACCGAATATTTTGGTCTCTATTTCCAATTTTTCTTGTAGTGTAATGACAATCAAAAAGTGCTATGTACTCTCGTTGTCTTTTGACAAAAAGTGCTATGCTATACTCGTTGTGCTATTGTTATACTTTGTGCTATTGTGTAATGGCCATCCTGCTATTTTGTGCTATTCCCAACACTTGTGCATTTTTGGAAAGTCTATATTTGAAAGTCCTGCTATTTCGATCATGCGCTATCCTGCTATCTTTTACCATACTTGACTCTCTCGTTCTATCATTAGTTACTCTGCCTTTAATGTATTAATTATTTAAAGCCTACTTGAGCTTGAGATTTAAGTCCTATTGGGCATTATCGCTCACCCAGCATTATTTGTCGTTGCGTTCTCAGGTGAGACCGAGGATGAACTATGCACTCAAGAGGATGGGAACGACCAGGAGTAACGTCATGAGTACCCTAGCGTCCTAGCACTATGTTAGCGTTGTAGTAGTTAGGTTTGATGTTTAGTCTTTTGCTTTATTTCAATGTAATTGGGCCCTATAGAATGGCTCTGATATTAATGGTTGTAACTAGACATTGGAAGTTATTAATGAAATGAATTTACTTTAGTATTATTCATTGTGCAATGGTTTGATGTCTAGTACTTGCTCTGTACCCGTTTACTTGCAACTGCCTCGCGTTCCGATATTCTGCGTTGGGGCATGACAGTTTTGTATAAAAATGATATTGATATCAAATTGATGATATAATCATGTGAGAATGTATTCCATGTTGAAACCAAGTCGATGTGAACATAATCCATGTATTAATCTAATAAAATCAATGTTCTGTACAAAGTTATTACTTAACAGAAATCGATGAGCAGATGAAATCGTTGTTTTACTGAAATCGATCATTAAATTGTTATTTGAACGAAATCGATCATAAAATCGTTGTTTCAATAATGAAATCATTGTGAGACCGAAATCGTTGTTCAAGTGAAGACAAATCGTTGTTTGCGACCAAATCATTGTTTGTGATCAAATCGTTGTTTAAATGAAGGCAAATCATTGTTTTAGATCAAATTGTTGTTTAAGTGCAAACGAATCGTTGTTTTCGATCAAATCGTTGTTTAAGTACAAGTGAATCATTGTTTTTGACCAAATCGTTGTTTAAGTACAAGCGAATCGTTGTTTTCGATCAAATCGTTGTTTAAGTACAAGCGAATCATTATTTTCGATCAAATCGTTATTTAAGTACAAGCGAATCATTGTTTTCGATCAAATCATTGTTTTTTGAGTAAATCGTTGTTTAAGTTAAAGAAAATCGTTGTTTTCGATCAAATCGTTGTTTTCGAGCAAATCGTTGTTTAACTTAAAGTGAATCGTTGTTTTCGATCAAATCGTTGTTTAACTTAAAGCAAATCGTTGTTTTCGGTCAAATCGTTATTTTTCGAGCAAATCGTTGTTTAAGTGACTTATCGAATCATTATGGTGATCGAATCATTGTTTCTATAAAGGAAATCGATGTGTACTTAGAAACATATGCAATGAGTTCAGATAGCAGTAAGTGAGGATAACTTACAAAATTTTCTAGAGTTATTTCCTGTGAGTGAACTTCAGAAAGAGTTGTTAGAAAACATTTTTTTCAAGGTTTTGTTAATCACCAAAAATACTTAAAATAAAAGATAACTTATTTATGGAGATGGACTGATCATCAACTGATGATCATATGTCGACACACAAGTTGACACATTTCATTCATAAGTCGACACATCATTCTTGTATGTTGACATATAAACATTGTCACGCCCCGATATTTAGCAGCGGAATAAATACCGGGGGACGTGAACGATACAAATAGGCGTATCACAGTTGAATAATACAAAGTCACAATTGAATATAATAACACATCCGAGACTATAATATGGTCACCAAAAGTATACACTTTATTCCATTCCATTCAACTAGATACAACCTCACATAAGAAGAACTCACTGAAAAGTGTTTATTAATCAAATAACAAGGTTTCTCTAATACATTGACTACTCAATTGTCTATTTCTAAACTGTCATCTATTTCTAGGACGGTGCTCGTCACTCTTGCCCAGTCCCATCTGACTCCACGGGTTCTTCATCACTACTTGAAAAGGGCAGGATGATAGGGTGAGCGAACTAGCTCAGTAAGATTTACATCTCAATATGGTGCGGGCACTAATATACATGATTAACATTTTAAATAGGCAGATATGCATGTGAATATGCTGACAATGCATGCTTTTCTAATAACTTGAATAGCAAAGTAGAACGGATATCATGTCAGATCAATGTCGAGTTCCATATACAATGGGCAGATAATTCAAGAATAAAATCATGTCAGAAGAGATTGGCCATATTCAAGCAGATCTCATGTGTTCACAAGAACAAACGTATCATATCATGTCAAGTCAAACTTATCACGTCAAACAGGAGGCACATTTTTTTTACAATCTTGCATGTCAGTGTGCTATGCCAAGCACCAAGAGTCCATACTCCCGCGGTTAACAAGTACGTTGGGGCGCTCCTCCCCAGGACCGGACAGGGCCCCTATTGCACAGGCATTGGATCAAGTTTTGGACCGGAGTCCCACGTTGTGCTGAAAAAACATATTCATATTATGGCCACAGAGTTTCAATGACAAGCTCATAGTAAAAAAAAGAACATGATCATTCATAGAGTCAAGGAATGACAAACAGCTTAAAAGAACAAGCAGGATAACGACGTATCTTATGTTTCATAATTCATTAATGTCTTGACATTAGGGTGTTTCAAAAGACAAATCATATGTAAAACATGTGCTTTCCTAACATGTATGCATATGACAAATGATTAATGGAACACCGGAAAACATGTAACCATGAAACTCATATGCAAATCATAACATTAACACCACTAACATGTCCATACTAACATGTATTCACCCCCACATTCATATCATATTCTTATTTTATCAATTGACAATAAGCAAGATCACAAGATAATCTAATGGACATAAGATCAATCACAATTACACATTAGAATCATATTCATATCATTACTATTTTTCAATGGATTGATTTATTTTAGGTCCATGCATACTATATAACATCATGCACAAGCTAGTAGACATCATGAGATGATTAGACCTAAATTATGCAAATTTCTTGTAAGGTGGTGTCGACACTATGCTCCAACACAAGACAAAATCATGCAAAACTGGTCAGGTAGTGTCGACACTAGTTCAGGTAGTGTCGACACAGTGCATCAAATACAAGGCAAAAAGGTCAAGTAGTGTCGACACTAGTCCAGGTAGTGTCGACACTAGAGACAGCTCCCAGAACACCTTCTGGCCAAGCTGGGACAGTGTGTCGACACTAGCCCAAGTAGTGTCGACACTAGAGGCCTTCCCAGAACACCTTCTGAGCTGTTTTGGGACAGTGTGTCGACACTAGCCCAAGTAGTGTCGACACTAGTGCCCTTCCAGAACAAAACTTATAAGTCATGTGGAACCCGAAAACACATCTCATGCAGTGATTCAATTCCAACTCTTATAGCTCTCTAACGAATGACATTTGGACAAAACGTTCAACAGAAAAGATGAAGAAGACAACTAGGGGGAGAACTTTTATGTGGAGGGTTTGATCTAATTCGGCCGCAAATCCCAAGAAACATGTGAAGAACAAAAGTTAAGTGTAGCCCGAAATCATAGTATCATGCAGTGACTCTCTTACGAAGCTTATACTCCCTAACGAAAGACTTTTAGACAAAATGTCCAACATAAAAACTGATCTTGACTTCAATTAGAAGAACCTTTGTGAAGGAAGTTTAGTCAAAATCGGTCTTGAATCTCATGCATAAGAAGACGAACAGGAATAAGCCCTAACTGGACACGACTTAGAGAAAACGACCAATACTCCATGCATACTCCATGAAAATTGGGCAAATCATGTGCAAATGATCATAGACATGATGCTCTACATGATGGTATAGGTTTTCTTTAATCTTGGCCCGAGAACACCTACCTTTACGAAGATCTAAGTCTAGTCGATATTCTGGATGGAACAGAAGATGCAGGGGATGAAGCTTCGGTTCCCAGCCTTTCTCCTGCTTCTCAGAAGTTCTAGCCTGCCTCCAAATGACCCCAATTCATTGTAAACCTTCCCCAAGAGTTTGAGGATGAGTTCTTATAGATTTAGGTTGTAGTTAAGAGTCCTAACGATACTAGGAAAGGGGCTGCGAATCTGCTCCCTGTTTTTCCCAGAATTTGGGACTCTTTCCTCCAAAAGAGGTAGTAGTGGTTTAGGAAACCTCCTCTTAGGGTTGGGTCCAGTTTTGGCTTTCCTTACATGACTAATCACCCTTATTTTAACCCTAAATTGCCCTTCTAATTATGGCATAATTACCTACACGAATTTCTGGGTAATTCCCTGTCCCAGTTCATTCCTATCCTTGGGCCAAATGTGTTCTATTGGCCCAATCTTGTTAGTGGATCATTATTACATGGTTTTGGAAGTCTCTCCCATATGTTAATTAATTTATCCCCCT
Source organism: Colocasia esculenta (assembly GCA_014218235.1). Lineage (NCBI taxonomy): Eukaryota > Viridiplantae > Streptophyta > Magnoliopsida > Alismatales > Araceae > Colocasia > Colocasia esculenta. Next base: position 27,166 of record JACBKR010001637.1, on the reverse strand, counting down.
TTTATTTCTGAATTTTTTAAAAAAATTGCTAATTTTCGGGGTGTTACAAACATCATGTGTCAACACATGGTTTTCACAGGTCAACACATGGACATAAACTATCAACAACTTACCAGAAAGAAAATTATTATGAGAATGCTTTTGATGAAGTGTTTGAACAGATATTATTATATGAACATGCATGAGTATAGTTATCATTAAAAGAAATACATTTAAGATATCCATGAGTTTTAGTTATCACAAAACAGGGATAATTGATTCAATAAAAAAGAATCTTGAAGGGATTGAAGTATGAGGTCCACGCACAGGTCCTCGTGGTCAATTACATGGTCGGCATTGAATAAGTACTTCCGCAGCATGGATATGTGGAACACATTATGGACGTTGGCTAGTTGCGGAGGTAGTGCAAGTCTATATGCCAGCTGACCAATCCTTTCCAGGATTTCAAATGGCCCTATGAATCTGGGACTTAGTTTTCCTTTGATCCCAAATCTTTGTATTCCCCTTGAAGGTGAGACCTTCAAGAAAACATGTTCCCCAACCTGAAATTCCAGTTCTCTCCTTCTCTTGTCTGCATAACTCTTCTGTCTGGATTGTGCTATCTTCAGACGTTCCCTGACAATCTGAACCTTCCGGACAGTTGCCTCAATTAAGTCGGGTCCAACCCATTGGTTCTCCCCAACCTCTTCCCAACAAAGGGGTGATCTGCAACTCCTGCCATATAAGGCTTCAAATGGAGCCATCTTGATACTGGCCTGATAGCTGTTGTTATATGCAAACTCCATCAGGTACAACTGATCATCCCATCGTCCCTTGAAATCCAGCACCAGAGCACGAAGCATATCTTCCACAATTTGATTGGTCCTTTCAGTTTGTCCATCAGTCTGAGGATGGAAGGCAGTACTAAAATTTAATTTATTATCCATTGCTGCTTGTAAACCCTTCCAGAAGTGTGAGGTAAATCTAGGGTCCCGATCTGAGATTATGCTAGATGGAACCCCATGCAATCTAACTACTTCCTTAACATATAATGCAGCCAATACATCCACAGACCAGGTGCTCTTAATCGGCAAGAAATGTGCCAACTTAGTCAATCGATCAACTATTACCCAGATGGCATCCATACCACCTCGAGTCTTGGGCAATCCCATGATAAAGTCCATACCGATACTATCCCACTTCCATTCTGGGATTTCTAGTGGTAGCAGTCCACCAGCCGTACGGAAATGCTTGGCCTTGACTTTCATACTTGTTAAACAGTATGACACATTATCGGCCACATCCCTCTTCATGTTTGGCCACCAGTACGACCTTTTCAAGTCTTGGTACATCTTTGTTGATCCAGTGTGAATCGTGTACTTGGACTGATGAGCTTCATTTAGTAACCTCTTCTTGAGTTCTCCATGATCAGGGACACATGTCCTACCTCGGAACAGTAATCTACCTTCCGCAGATAGAGTGAAGTCAGGCCTTTGCTCTAGCTTCTCTCTGATCTCAACTAAGAATGGATCCTCTCCCTATTTCTCCTTGATTTCAGTCAGTAGGTCGGATTGTATCTGGAGGTTTGAAATCATTATTTGATTTTCCTTCTTTCCCACGTCTATGTTCAGACTTGCAAATTGTTCCAGTAACTTCCATTCGCCCAACATCAAACTAGCTAGCATAGTTCCTGGTTGTCTACTTAGAGCGTCTGCCACTACATTGGCTTTCCCGGGGTGATACTGAATGGAAAAGTCAAAGTCCTTAAGGTACTCTAACCACCTTCTTTGTCTCATGTTCAGCTCCTTCTGTGAGAACAGTATTTCAAACTCTTGTGGTCAGAAAAGACCTTAAATTGCTCACCATAGATGTAATGCCTCCAAATCTTTAGGGCGAATACTACAGCTGCCAACTCCAGGTCATGAATCGGATAGTTCACTTCGTGGATCTTCAACTGTCTGGAAGCATAAGCTATTACCTTCCCTTGTTGCATTAGGACACATCCCAGTCCAGTACTAGAAGCATCTGAATAAACTTCAAATCCTCCCTCTTCAGTGGGTAAGGCGAGGACAGGAGCAGTAGTCAGACACTTCTTCAAGTTGTTGAAACTTTCCTCACATTCATTGGTCCACACGAATGGATTTTCCTTCCGGGTCAGTTTGGTCAATGGCACCGCAATCTTTGAGAAATCCTTTATAAACCTTCGATAATACCCAGCTAATCCTAGAAACTCATGATCTCTGTGACGCTTGTCGGTCTTTCCCATTTCAACACAGCCTCAACCTTTGATGGATCAACAGCGATACCATCTTTGGTTACCACATGCCCTAGAAAGGATACCTCCTCAAGCCAGAATTCACATTTACTTACTTGGCATATAGTTTGTTCTCCCTTAAAATCTGCAATGCAATCCTCAAATGCTCCTCATGCTCTTCCTTTGTCTTGGAATAGATCAATATATCATCAATGAATACCACCACAAACTTATCAAGATATGGGCGATAAATGCTATTCATCAACTGCATGAAAATTGCAGGGGCATTTGTTAGTCCAAAGGCATAACAATAAATTCATAATGCCCATATCTGCTTCGGAAGGCAGTCTTGCGAATGTCTTCTCCTTGGATCCTCAATTGATGATAACCGGATCGGAGATCTATTTTAGAGAAGTATCTAGCTTCAGATAATTGATCAAACAACTCATCAATTCTCGGAGAGGGTATTTGTTCTTGATGGTTAACTGATTCAGTTGTCTGTAATCTATGCATAGCCTCATCGACCCATCTTTCTTCTTGACGAAGAGGACAGGTGCACCCCATGGCGATGTGCTTGGTCGGATGAAACCCTTCTCTAACAGTTCCATCAGTTGCTCTTTTAATTCTTTCAGTTCTGTGGGGGACATTCTATATGGTGCCCTAGATACCGGTGCTGCTCCAGGGACCAACTCGATGGTAAAATCGACCTCTCGCTCAGGAGGAATTCCTGGCAAGTCTTCGGGGAAAACATCAACGTATTCGCTGACGACATGGATGTCCTCTACTTTGACTTCCTTCTTTGCAATGACTACAGCCGCAAGAAAGGCCATACAACCTTTCCTCATCATCATTTTGGCTTGTAATGCAGAGATAATTGACAATCTCTTGCGTTTCTATCCCCGGTGAACACTAGTTTTGGGTACTGGCTAAAAGTTACCCGACCTCTCCTGCAATTGATACTAGCCCCATGTTCAGACATACAGTCTGCTCCCAGTATCACATCATACCCCACCATGTCCATACATATTAAATTTGCTGGTAGGTTTTGGGTTTCAATCAACACCTCACTGGATGGCATATGGTTTGTAAGATTGGTGCCAGGACCAATCGGGGTTGACACAACTATTCCGGATTCCATTGGGACGGGTTTCACAGGTAGGGTATCAACAAATGTTTGAGATATGAAGGAATGCGTAGCTCCTGTATCAAAGAGAACATATGCGGGTCGGGAAAGAATAGTAAGTGTACCTTCCACAATACCTCCTTCTTCAGCAGTTTCTGGTTCCTGCACAGCTTGCAGTCGACCTTGCCTCTTCTGTCCATTCGGACGTTTGTCCTGAGGGGCTTGTTCTTTCAACATTGGGCAGTCTGAGATCCTATGGTCACGACTCCCACAGCGTAAGCATCTCCCTTGCGCTCTCCAGCATTCTTCAGACCGATGACCAGCTCTGTCGCAATGTTTGCACCTTTCTCCCTTGGTCACCATTATCTGCTTACCTAACTCTTTCAGCTTTTTATCCGCTGGTTCATTTACCCCACCACTGGGCCTTTTCTTCCCATTAGTCGGCTGATACCTCCCAGCAGAAGACACTTGTTCTCATTTCACGGATTTTCCCTTAATCCTTTTGGCAGTCTCCATGGCATCTTCCAGTAACTGAGCCTTCTTTACCATGTCAGCATAAGTTTGAATGTCCATTGGCGCCAGTTGGGTGATGAACTGGGGCCTCAAGCCATTCAGAAAGCGTTTCGCCTTCATCCTTTATGTCCCAATTAAGTGAACAGCGTATCGGGACAGCCGAGAGAATTGAGCCTCATACTCAGCCACATTGAGTCCTCTCTGCTTCAAAGCCACAAATTCGGCTGCTTTCCGTTCTTGGACCCTCTCAGAAAAGTACTTGGCATTGAAACGCTCAATGAACTGAGCCCATGTTAGTTGTTGTCCATTTAGGGTTGCTTCTACCGACTCCCACCATGCTCTGGCATCCTTTTCCAATTGGAAAGTCGCTAGCAGTACCTTGTTCTGGTCCGTGCATTGCATGACCCTGAATACCCTTTCAATTTCCTTAACCAAGTGTTCAGCAACATCTGGGTTAGTACTCCCCTCAAACCTAGGCGGATCCATGTTCCGAAAATTCCGGTGGAGCTCACCGGCTCCGCGGTTACCTCCACCTTGGGTGGCTTGTAAGATAGCCTGAGTCAAGTTCTGTATAGTTCGTTGCATGTCCCTAGCCTGGGCACGTTCAGCGGCCATTGAGGTAATAAGTACCTTCAAGATAATAATGTGAGTTAGTCATCTAAATATATCACATGTGACTTTTACTCCCATGGCTCTACCCATGCTCACATTAGGTAAGATAATTTTGACTCGTGTGATCTAGTTTCATTCTATGTTCCTATTCCCTTGGACCCTAAAGTTCAGGCTCTGATACCAACTGTCACGCCCCTCCAATTTAGCAGCGGAATAAATCGGAGGGAGACGCGAACAACGAGTATGGTAACGATAATTGCGCATACTTTCGCAAACATCAGAGCATCTAATGAACAATAATTGAAATAACTCTTGATTTCATTATAAAATCACTAAGACTATCACAACCACTAATTCGGAGCCAATACATAGGGCTTATGACATCATTACATCGAAAAGAAATCTAAAGCAATCACTACTAGACTCCATGGTACTAAGGTAACTTCATGAGTTGACTTCGGGTTGCTCTTCACTCTAGTCTTGTCCCATTGGTACGTATAACTTCATCATCCGACTTACCTGAGACACAACAACAAATAACGAAGGGTGAGCGATAACGCCCAGTAGGACTTAAATCTCAGGCTCAAGCAGGCTTTAAATAATTAGTGCATTTAATGGCAGAGTAACTAAAGATAGAGCGAGTCATGTAAGTCGAGAAAGTAAGAGCACAAGTAACGTGGTTCAAATAGCAGATGAATCAAGTATAGTACAATGAATAAGATCAAGTCACGAAAGAAAGCAACAACGACACGATAGCAAATAACGTCAATGTCAAGCAATAACACAACACATGTATAGCAAGGAGAGAAAAAGTAGTTGGCCATATAGAGAGTAAATTGCACTTTGATTGATTTTCTTATCAATCGAAATAGTCTGGCACTTTTGATTAACTTTCGTCAATCGAGATAGTAATTGCACTTTGGTTATCCGAAGATAGCCGAGAGAGAGTATAGCACTTGTTTGTCAAAAGACAACGAGAGAATATAGCACTTTGTGTTGATTGTCTTAGATTAATCTTGATAGTATGGCACTTGGATGTAATGCCGACATCCTGATCATTTAACTCCCGCGGGCAAATGGCACTTTCGGGTGCTCCCCCCAGGACCTGATCGGGCCCTATTGCGCTGGCATTGGTTATATTGTTTATCTTTAGACAATCAATTAATGGCCAATTTGAGAGTACCAAAAAATAGATAAGAGCACTAGATGAATATATGAGATAGTAGAGTGAACGTGAATAGGTGAGCGAGTAGAGTATAGATGAGAGCTAGTGGACATTGCACGTAATACGTCGAGTAACCAGGCGGTAGTAACAGTTGCACAACACACGCACTTGGTGTTGGCAGTCAGGTGGAATTCACGACCCTACCACTGGCCTTGTTATGCACAGGTCCAGAGGTCCGGCGTGATTCAAGACAAGGGTGAATTTCTAATAGCTGTTTGGATCATCTAGATCCCTAAAGGGTATCATAGGTGTTAGGGTACAACCGGCTCGTCGACCATGTGGGAATCCATAATCAGAGGAGACTTACGGAGGCCTTGTGCAAGAGTTCACTAGTCCGGCGAAAGGAATATCCGACGGAGAGTTCACCACAAGCCAAGTAAGGTGTGTATATAAAACAGGTGCTCGACGTTCTAGAGGAATTCTAGAACAGTGGAGCGTCGGTATCGATATATAAACAACGCAAGAAACGAATACAAGTCCTTTAAAATAGGGCAATTAATATGCTTTATTGCAATAAATTACCAGATACATTATGAGATATTTTATGCCAGATTTCAGCCATATATGGATGGTTTATGTGTGTGCATGTGTAAGAGACATCATAGATAGAAAAGAAGTCGTGAATATGTATTTTAAATCATTCAATAAAGCTCCATTTTAAAACAGGTGTTTTACTACGGGTGTAACTGTGAAAAAGGCGTAAGAATATTTTAGAAAGTGACAGCAACACTTTTTATGGGTTTTCATGCAAATTCTGTGAAGGCGAGATAGGTCAGTAAGGATTGCGACAGGGCAGGCAGATAGCGACATGGGTACCGTCGCGACGGCCTGGTGAACGCGACAGAGGCGGGAAAGGGTCGCGACAAGACAGGCACAGGGATAGCGACGGCTTACCTGTCGCTTTCTGAATGCGACGGTTAGACGTCGCAATCAACCTCCAGAAGGTGACATATCGGGCCGTCGCGATCTGGTGGTCTGCGCCTGGTCTGACAGGAATCAGACCAGGCTTTGGATTGGGCCAAAACATTCAAATTTTGATACGGGTTGTTTAGAAATCATAAGTAATTATATACATGATGAAAAATCACAAAATCAGTGGCAAATGGAACTAGACATGCGAGAATACTTCCAGAAATTAGGAATTTGAGAGAGAACAGGGTTTGAACATGGTTGAGCATGAACAATAACGAGTAACATAGAACATGACACAGAGAGCAAGATTGATTTAATTCGAGCAACATGCTCAACAAAAATTAGGGCTTTCAGGGCAAAAATCCCTATCATACATCAGTCCCTACAGTAAAAATCTCGTGGCATGGGGTTGAGTATACCAGGAGATCAAGAGTTAAGAAGAGGGTTCGGGGTCATGTAAGTTGCAGAACATGAAAAATCAAGAACTAAAAATATGTTCGATGGAAAATTATGAAACTTGAGTGTTTTGTTCCTGATGTATGGAACAATCTACAGGCGAAATATTAGGACTTTAGCTTGTGAGAATGCCTACCTTGGACTCGATTTGTCTTCTAGGGCTTAGAACTCCAAGAACGAGAAGAAGCTCCAAGAACTCCTTCTCCCCACGAGATCCTCTCCTCCTTGGCTTCTTCAATACGTCCAACAACCTTTGGCAACGAGCTAGGGTCGGCCAAGAGGGTTTTAAGAGGTGTATTTATGTAAACACAAGTTCCTATTTCTACTACTACTCAAATTCCTCTTAATTCTGAGATTTCCTAACTCCACCTTTCCTCTCTTGCTTTCCAATCTCTAATTGGGTTAGGATAGTATCTAAATTCGTGCTAGACTATATGGGGTAGGTTTAGGAATCCTATTCCACTCTAATTGCCACTTTTATTGCATTAAAACCCCTTTCTAATTATGAGATGATTAAACTCCGAATTTAGGGTATTTTCTTATTATTCTTTTTTTTTAAATCTCTATTCTAGCCCCTAATTTGTAATGGGTTCATTTAACCAAGCCCATTATTTATTGGAATTTGTCTTATAGGTTTTCCCTTTTTAATTAGGGAATAATAGAGTTATGAATTTTATTGCATTTATTCATGGGCTATGAGAGGTCCATTGGTCCAAACCCGATAATGGTTAATCATCACATGATGTTGGAAGTCTCTCCAACATGATCGTTTGATTTATGAGCGCGTTATTTTTCCGTGTTAACGGTTTTCCGACTTAGTTTCCTAATTTGGATAATTAGTCACATTGTGACGTACACTTAGTCAATCGGATTTTTCGTTGCACGAATTCTTCGTGAAACACTTAGGGATAATATTTGGGGTTGATTTATAATTTTTACAGAATTTTCCGGTGTATTATTGCATATACAATAATGGCACGTATGTTTCTATTATTTCAATTTAAAGAAATTATTATTTTGATTTTTTTTTTAAGTATTAAATTTTTTTCGGGTTGCTACATCCTCCCCCACTTAAAAGAATTTGGTCCACCAAATTCCATGACTCCTTCAATTAAATATGAATCATCATACTATACTAAGAGTATTAATCGAGACGAGTTTAGATTTACCTTCCATGGTTCCTATTTCGTCATTTGGACTAGGTGTTGCCGAAGCTTCGAGTGTATCCTTACGTGTTGATTTGCCGTAACGTTTGTCTTTCTCGGGGCAATTCCTTATCTTGTGGTCTGAGCTTCCACATCGGAGACACTTCCCTTGATTCTTCCAGCAGTCTTTCGACATGGGCTCGCCATATAGCAATTCTTGCATCGACCTTCGTGATTGAGAGTTACATGCCTATTATTTTTATTGTTCTGTTTACCATTACCACTGTTTAGTCGCTTCCTTTTCATCATAGAGTTGAGATCTTTCACACTAGTAGTTGATTCTTCTAAGAGTGGACAGTCTCGCAGCTGATGTCTCGAGTTGCCACAACGTAGGCATGCACCAATTCTTCGCCAACACTCCTTGGCCACATGACCCGGGTAACAATGAAGACAAATGATCCTGGAAATCTCATTATTACGCTTTGTCTGCTGGGTTGCCTTCTTGTCATCATGGTATTTCTCTTCCCGTTCTTGTGGTCACCTCTTTAATTTCCTTGGTTGCTTCCAGAGCTTCTTCTAGCAATTGAGCGGCTTGCTGGCATGCCAGAACGAGCCTCTGAGTTGGTCTCATGTCAGCGTCCATTAAGAGTTCCTTCTTCTCGCGATTTCCCTTGGAAAAATATTTGGTGTTGAAAAGTTCTCGAAATTCATCCCACTCTATATGATGTTGGGTAATTGACGACTGGCAGTTTTCCACCAAGCTCTAGCATCGCGGTCCAACTGGAAGGTTGCCAGAAGGACTTTCTCCTGCTCTGAACATTGCATAACTCTAAAGATTCGTTCCATCTCATTCACCCACTTTTCAGCTTCATCAGGATCCGGAGTTCCATTAAACCTAGGGGGATTTGCTCGTTGAAAGTTCACATATAAGGCTCCTGGCCCATTTCTTGCTCTTGCTTGAATCACGTTGTCAAGGGCTTGAGTCAACCGCTGTACGGTCCATTGTAATCGTCCATTGGTGCACACTCGCCAGCCATCTCTTTAGTCTCCTGCGAGCAATAATAATTTATTAAGTTCTTCTTTAGACTTATGTGTTTGTACGTATAGTTAAGCTCCTAGCATAACCCCAAGCTTTACCCAATCTCTCACATAGGTATGGTGGTTGACTTAGACACGGTTATGGCAGTTCACCTAGAACATCCCTAGACTTAAAATATCCTAATAAGGACATCCTAGGCTCTGATACCAACTATCACGCCCCGATATTTAGCAGCGGAATAAATACCGGGGGACGTGAACGATACAAACAGGCGTAACACAGTTGAATAATACAGAGTCACAATTGAATATAATAACACATATGAGACTATAATATGGTCACCAAAAGTATACACTTTATTCCATTCCATTCAACTAGATACAACCTCACATAAGAAGAACTCACTGAAAAGTGTTTATAATCAAATAACAAGGTTTCTCTAATACATTGACTACTCAATTGTCTATTTCTAAACTGTCATCTATTCTAGGACGGGTGCTCGTCACTCGTGCCCAGTCCCATCTGACTCCACGGGTTCTTCATCACTACCTGAAAAAGGGCAGGATGATAGGGGTGAGCGAACTAACTCAGTAGGATTTACATCTCAATATGGTGCGGGCACTAATATACATGATTAACATTTTAAATAGGCAGATATGCATGTGAATATGCTGACAATGCATGCTTTTCTAATAAGTTGAATAGCAAAGTAGAACGGATATCATGTCAGATCAATGTCGAGTTCCATATACAATGGACAGATAATTCAAGAATAAAATCATGTCAAAAGAGATTGGCCATATTCAAGCAGATCTCATGTGTTCACAAGAACAAACGTATCATATCATGTCAAGTCAAACTTATCACATCAAACAGGAGGCACATTTTTTTTACAATCTTGCATGTCAGTGTGCTATGCCAAGCACCAAGAGTCCATACTCCCGCGGTTAAAAAGTAAGTTGGGACGCTCCTCCCCAGGACCGGACAGGGCCCCTATTGCACAGGCATTGGATCAAGTTTTGGACGGAGTCCCACGTTTTGCCGAAAAAACATATTCATATTATGGCCACAGAGTTTCAATGACAAGATCATAGTAAAAAAAAGAACATGATCATTCATAGAGTCAAGGAATGACAAACAGCTCAAAAGAACAAGGCAGGATAACGACGTATCTTATGTTTCATAATTCATTAATGTCTTGACATGAGGGTGTTTCAAAAGACAAATCATATGTAGAACATGTGCTTTCCTAACATGTATGCATATGACAAATGATTAATGGAACACCGGAAAACATGTAACCATGAAACTCATATGCAAATCATAACATTAACACCACTAACATGTCCATACTAACATGTATTACACCCCACATTCATATCATATTCTTATTTTATCAATTGACAATAAGCAAGATCACAAGATAATCTAATGGACATAAGATCAATCACAATTACACATTAGAATCATATTCATATCATTAATATTTTTCAATGGATTGATTTATTTTAGGTCCATGCATACTATATAACATCATGCACAAGCTAGTAGACATCATGAGATGATTAGACCTAAATTATGAAAATTTCTTGTAATGTGGTGTCGACACTAGATCAAGTGGTGTCGACACCACGCTCCAAACACAAGACAAAATCATGCAAAACTGGTCAAGTAGTGTCGACACTAGTTCAGGTAGTGTCGACACAGTGCATCAAATACAAGGCAAAAAGGTCAAGTAGTGTCGACATTAGTCCAGGTAGTGTCGACACTAGAGACAGCTCCCAGAACACCTTCTGGCCAAGCTGGGACAGTGTGTCGACACTAGCCCAAGTAGTGTCAAACTAGAGGCCTTCCCAGAAAACCTTCTAGGCTGTTTTGGGATAGTGTGTCGACACTAGCCCAAGTAGTGTCGACACTAGTGCCCTTCCAGAACAAAACTTATAAGTCATGTGGAACCCGAAAACACATCTCATGCAGCGATTCACTTCCAACTCTTTATCTCTCTAACGAATGACATTGGACACAACGTTCAACACGAAAGATGAAGAAGACTAGGGGAAGAACTTTGATGTTGAGGGTTTGATCTAATTCGGCCTCTAATCCCAAGAAAACAAGTGAAGAACAAAAGTCAAGTGTAGCCCAAAATCGTAGTATCATGCAGTAACTCTCTTACAAAGCTTATAACTCCCTAACGAAAGACTTTTGGACAAAATGTTCGACATAAAAGATGATCGTGACTTCAAGTAGAAGAACTTTTGTGAAGGCCATTTAGTCAAATTCGGTCTCCAATCTCGTGCATAAAAAGACGAACGGGAATAAGCCCTAAATGGACACGACTTAGAGAAAACGACCAATACTCCATGCATACTCCATGAAAATTGGGCAAATCATGTGCAAATGATCATAGACATGATGCTCTACATGATGGTATAGGTTTTCTTTAATCTTGGCCCGAGAACACCTACCTTTACGAAGATCTAAGTCTAGTCGATATTCTGGATGCAACAGAAGATGCAGGGGATGAAGCTTCGGGTTCCCAGCCTTTCTCCTGCTTCTCAGAAGTTCTAGCCTGCCTCCAAATGACCCCAATTCGTTGTTAAACCTTCCCCAAGAGTTTGAGGATGAGTTCTTATAGATTTAGGTTGTAGTTAAGAGTCCTAACGATACTAGGAAAGGGGCTGCAAATCTGCTCCCTGTTTTTCCCAGAATCTGGGACTCTTTCCTCCAAAAGAGGTAGTAGTGGTTTAGGAAACCTCCTCTTAGGGTTGGGTCCGGTTTTGGCTTTCCTTACATGACTAATCACCCTTATTTTAACCCTAAATTGCCCTTTCTAATTATGGCATAATTACCTACACGAATTTCTGGGTAATTCCCTGTCCCAGTTCATTCCTATCATGGGCCAAATGTGTTCTATTTGCCCAATCTTGTTAGTGGATCATTATTACATGTTTTGGAAGTCTCTCCCATATGTTTAATTAATTTATCCCCCTTTTATTTCTGAATTTTTTTTAAAAATTGCTAAATTTCCGGGGTGTTACAAACATCATGTGTCAACACATGGTTTTCACAGGTCAACACATGGACATAAACTATCAACAACTTACCAGAAAGAAAAATATTATGAGAATGCTTTTGATGAAGTGTTTGAACAGATATTATTATATGAACATGCATGAGTATAGTTATCATTAAAAGAAACATTTAAGATATCCATGAGTTTTAGTTATCACCAAAACAAGGGATAATTGATTCAATAAAAAGGAATCTTGAAGGGATTGAAGTATGAGGTCCACGCACAGGTCATCCTCCAGAACAAGTCTCAGAGCTGTGAGCTTCTCGATCCACTCAATCATCTTAAGGACATGGTTCTAAACCGATGTCCCCTTAGCCATCCTTACCTTGAATAGACTCCTCGATATCTCATATCTCTAAGTCTGTCCTTTCAGCTTCAACAGTGTGCGGAGATACAACATGATGGATTGTGCATCCATCTTCTCATGTTGTCTCTGTAGCTTGGGAGTCATGGAGGCTAGCATATAGCATTAAGCAAGGGTCGCTCCTTATGCTTCTTGTAGCAGGAAACATCTTCCTCACTAGCCCCTTCCATTAGCTTAGGCACGATCTCATCGAGGACATACGTAATTTTCTTTGCCGTGAGAACAATTCTCAGGTTCCATAGCCAATTTGCGTAATTTGGACCAATGAGATGATTGACATCTAGTATGCCATGGAGTGCATTTGCATGCAACATATTTCTAAAAATAAAGATGTAGCAGAAAATTAATAACATGCAAACTTTTATATTTTCAAAAATTATGACATTGACTTTTATCTTAATTACTTCCACTATTTTCTCGCAAGACACGTGACACCCTCTAGCATGTGAATTGAAAGTTTTCAGCACACTTCTAGGGGGGATTGGGATTCAATTGGCATCTTGGCATGACTTCGAGAGACTCGACCAATCATTCCAAGCCTAAAAGTTAGGCAACTCTTGTCAATTACAACTCCTTGTGATTCTCATAATATTTGGCCTCCAAACCATCATGGCCTCGAGGGACTCGACCAACCATGATGTTGGTTAAATTAGCACTATCATTACAAGATGAGTATGATTCAATGATATGCTCCCGATGGTCTCAACCATACCATGTCCTCAAGTCACCGGTGACATCTCTATGTAGTAGGCTAGATGTCAAAACCCAATATGAGTGAGCCTCGAGGGACTCGACCAACTCAGTCCATATCAAGAAATGATGTTGACCTATAATGATGGAAGGCCACATGAGTCAATCTCGTTGCCTTACACTTACCAACTTAATATATTATTAACAGAGGGGTTTTATAATATCATTGGTTTCATAGTTAAATAATACACATCCCACACATACATTTAGCATATATTTACATCACATGCAAATATATACCTAGTAGGTGCAAAATGAATGTATATCATAATATATATATATATATATATATATATATATATATATATATATATATATATATATAACCATAACGGATGATCATGGACCAGATACTAACGTGATCAGGCCTAAGCCTAAAGACATGATCGCAAAACATTATGTGGTCTTGGCGCATCCCATGTTCGGTGAACTTCCTTCTCAACCTCATTAATACTGCCAGTAACTCTACACTCCCATTGTGCCTTATGATGTAATTACAACTTAATATAGACACGCAGGCCAAAATGTATATTTTACTCAATTAGAAACCTTGGTCTCATTTACGGGAGATAGAATTTACTCAATTAAATCACCAAACACATATAAACAAGCATCACATAAAGGTCCATGATCATCCACCCACATCATACACATCACATGCATATATGAAAGCTACTAGAAATTAATTAAACACTTTAATTAATAAATAATTAGCTTAACTCATAATCTAATCATTTTAGGTTAACACTTAATCTTGAAATTGAATTAACACTTAATCTTAGTTTTGTAATCCACATAATGGCAATATAAATTTTTTTTAAATTGGAATCCTCATGATTGGTATTTTCATGAATCACCTAGCTTCTTAAGCTAGAGATTCCCTTAAATAAGCAAAACACCCAAAATCCATTTGAGTTTCTGAAACCCATGTGACCCATGAGGAAATGCCAAAATATGTGTTTTCTTGCTTATCATAGACAGTCCATGCATAAGGAGAACAAGATTTTAGAACCAGTCATGGGAAGAAGAACATGTACGCAGAGAATGAAATTGACGTCAATCGACGCCACCGCCAACAAAACTTGACGTCAAATTATCCCGCCATTAAGCATGAAATGTAAGGCCCTAGATTTTCTGTGCATTTATCACTTACTGTTATGTTTTATTGCTGGCCGAAATTCTTCTTGACGTCAACACCTTGTGACGTTGACCGTTTATTGATGTCACAGTGTGTGTCGTTTACTTTGTGTTAACGATAAGATCGATCATTGTTTACTTCATATTAATGACAGTCACCTTGATGTCAATACCTCCGTCTGTGTCCTGGTTTCTTTCCCCGAATCCTTCCCGATTTCTTCATGGAGTAACATGGAAACCCCGAATTGGGTTGGGATTCTTCTTCCTACCATGACCACGACCCAAACCCCTATAAAACTAGATCATCTCGGTGAGGAGAGGGCATTTACTCAACTAGATAGGGTTTATTGGGGTTCGGTGAAAGAAAAGATAGGCTTTTAGAGGTGAGAGATCCGGCGAACCAGAGGCAGCACCGACATTCTTGGGCAAAAGGAAGGGTCTACAGGACGTGGGGATGCTCTCCAACCGCTGGGAGATCATCTGCTAGGTCGTGGAGAACGAATCAAGCTCGAGGAGGCCACCTCTTTGGCTCATCCGAGGAGGGCTTCATCACCTTAATTTGATCTTCAGGGCATTTCTTGGAGGCAAGTAACTTAGGGGTTTCATCCCTATGCCTATCATCTAGGGTTTTACAATTTTTAAGGATTTTTGTCTCGTGTCTGGACCCCCAAATTCTCTTTTCTTTTGGTTTTGGTCTGCACTTTCTGCAGACAGGGAATTGACGGTAGCACCCTTGCTGTCAAGTCCCTGAGTTAACGGCAATCGATCATGCCTCCAGTAATGATCTTGCAGTTAAGTTCTTCAGTTTTCCAGAAATATATTTTAGCATGTGTGATGCAATCTTTCAGAGATTTCCAATGTAAGAGTGGGTCATAGGGTTCTTGTCTTGTCATGTACATATAGTAGACTGAACTATGAAGTTTTGATATTTTTTTTGATCATATCTATAATTTTTAGACATTTTTGTGATGAGTAATGAGCATGTTACATTAGGTTTAATCCAGGAAAAATCAAGTATGTTGTGTATCATTGTCTCAGTATTTTTCCTTGGGCTTAGGGTTCTTGTGTACATGTTTCTAGATAGATAGAATCATCACTTTCCTATTATACATGTTTTAGTAAAATCATCTTCTTAGTTGCCTGAAATATGTTTTAAATGTTAAAAAAATAATATACTATTTTGAAATTTCTGAAAATTTAGGCATCTAATATGTTCCATGTATATGATCTGTGATTAAAATTTGAGCATGTTCTGACACTTGTAACCACCATTTCCAGTTACAAGATTTTAATGACCATGTTAAGCGTAATTAGTTAAAAGTAGTATTTTTCTAATAATTAGTGCCATGATTAGGATCTGTTAAGCATTTTTTAACATTGTTAAACAGTAATGATTACTCCTGTAACTTGAAATATTTGTTGTATCTCAAGCATGTGAATAGACCACTAATTGCATGAGAATTATGTGTTAAACATGTGAATAAAGTGATTAATGAGATTAAGTGGTTAATGTGCCAATACTGACACTGCTATCATAGAAGGCTGTGGAGCCGTACTATAGAAAAGTCCCTATGGGAAGAATTAATGTGTATGTGATATCCTGTGGGCATCAGGATGAAATCTTAGAGATGGACAAGTACCACTGGTTAGGGTGGAGAGTGCTTCTCTCGGTTCTACACAGTTATCGATATTTGTCACTGAATTATCTAGGTGACAGGTATGTGATATGTGTGTGATAGTGTCCTTCTTTATGATGGTTCGGACTATGTGTCACGGCAAAATATGTGTAAAGAAGTGAATTAAGTGTGAATATGCAGTGTGATCATGTGAAAGTGATGTGCTAATGTGCTCCATTGTGTAAGAATGTAAAACCATGTTATTAAGCTACGTTTATGTTAAAACAGCAAGCAAAAGGTGAGAATTTGTGACATATGAGCATATTTAATGTGTTATGTATCATGCTAGTATCTCTAAAAGACGTGTATAGTTTCATGGTAATAGTACTGGGAATTATGTCATATTCATAAGTTATGTTAATCATTATATGCCATATGAAATCCATGTGTAGTTAACATGTTTAAGCTTGTTCATTTAGCACTTGCTATTAGTTACATGTACCATGTGATAATTTGCTTAATGACTTGTACTTGTGTAGAAAGAATGTGGTAAGTGTTTGGATGTAACCAATAGGTTGCTTGCTTAGTCTTTTGTGAAGACTCATCCTTGCTTAACTATATAGACGAGGCAGGTATTCCAAAGATCGAGGAGGAGATAGCGAGGAGCGACTCCAAGCGAGAGGAGCAGTCGAGGCATAGAGAGCTATTCTTATAGTTTGTACCTTTCTTTTACTTAGTACGTGAGGCAATGTTATTGTGATATTGACTTATGGACATGATTATTTGTGGACTTGGTATGTTTATTTGGCTACTATATAGACTATGGGATGTGTGTGGTGATGATGGAATAAGAGTTATTTTCATTTCCGCTATACTTTCCTTTATTATTTATGTACATCTCTACTTACTGTGTTGTGTTGGGTATATGTCCCACTGTGACGGCACGTTTTATATCGATGTAGATTGGTGTAATTATACCGGCATAAAGGAGGTCATTACATGAACTCAACGTCAATCGATACCATCGCCAACTACTTTAATGATGATCAACACGTCAAGTTCTTAGTACAAACTTGACGTCCATCGACGTTGCCGTCAACCATATTGAAAGCGACGTATCACACTATTAACTTGAACTTCGCGACATCCTATGCCCCCGTCAAGACAGTAACCACAATATAACAGTGGAAAAACTGAGTCTAAATTGCATGGAACTAAAACCATACATCATCCCATAAATCCAGGCTCTGATAACACTATTGGGAATCTTCAGAAAGGCATCAAATGCCCAGTCGAAGGAAGTTTAAAAATAAAATGATTCCCAAACACCTTGTTATCAGATCGGGATGCTGTCGGGGCATGAAACCACATGCAATCTATTCAAGGGTGAGACATTCTCACATAGGGGAGTTCGTATTTCCCCTGACGTGCAGAACCTACCCCACCGGAAGAAAGAAACTCTCTCAAACTCCTCTCTAACAGCATCCACATGGCGACAACCGGTGACGACACCTCCTCTACGTCGGGATGCTCCTCCTCGTGCACCTCCAAGGTGCAGAAGCAGGAGCAAAGGGGGTAAACCCTCTTGCTCTCTTCTCTCTTCCACAAGAGAGGTGAAAGGAAGAAGGAGGAGGAAGCATTGCCCAGATGGAAAGCCCAGAGGGGGGGTGAATGGATTGCTAAAATTTCTTTTAGAATAATTTCTGTAAATAAAATGCTTGACAAAGAACACTAAGTTCGATAGTTAGAGTTAGTGATAAATAAAGACAAAGAGAGCAAACACACAGACAACAGAAAATTTTATCCTGGTTCGGATCTCCTATCCCAAGGAGTCCTATGTCTAGTTCCCAAGCAACAACTTGAGATTTCACTAAGCAAGGGTACAGTCCCCCTTAAGGACACTTACACATCCAGCAGCAACTGGCCTTCTCTTCTCTACCCGAAGAGGAACTAGAAACACCTAATGCAACAGGTCTTCCTTCTTATAGAAGGAACAACCACCCACTCAACAACAGGTCTTCTCTTCACACCAGAAGTGAAACATTCACTAAAATTGAGCAAGAAATGAATGGCCCCTAAACCAAGCTTATATAAATTGCTTGATCCGAGGCAAAGTCTGAGAGATAAAGAATATCAACAAAGGACTCTCTCTCAGATCTACACAAGCTCTCAAATGCTAAGTAATTTTCTGTGGAGAGCTAAGAGCTACAGAAGGTTTGAAAGGATGATCGAGCTCTACTATTCTTGTCGGTGACTAAGATCCTCAAGCTTTTTCCAAGGTTGTTGTAGAAGAAGTGTTCTTTAAGGAGTCATCAATCTTCTATTTATCTTCTTTGAAATAATTTGACCGTTGAAGTGTCCGTTGTCTCACATCTTCATGCACATTGGAGTGAATGGTCCGAAGTGTGGAGCAAGAGAACCTGCAGCCATTAATGTTGGGGAAGACATTCACACACAAAGGAAGATTGTCTGGATCTTCTAGCTTCTGTCAAGTTGACAGGTCCATCTTTGCAATGTGCGTTTCTACCGAAAGCCCTGCACACAATAAATGCTAACACATAGACAACTTATCTTTGTCTAAACTATCAGTCAACATTAGTAGTCGTGCTATATGAAGATACATCAAAAGGAAATGCCATTCTGTCATCACATAAAGCGTGACTTTATGTGACACGTGAGATAAGCAAAGATATCTCGTGCAGAGATTTGTTCCATCATAATAAATGTTGAAGACCACAGGATACAGCATGATACACGGGAAGATTTGAAATCCACAGAGATTTGAAAATATATTTAAATGTCATGTGGAATGTATCTTAAAAAAGAATTTAAATAAGAATATCCAACAGCTGTCTAAAACATAATATTTAATAGAGAGTTGATGTATGGTGACAGTCTGTGTAAAGAGAGAGTTGATGTTGATATGATATTGATGATATAATCATAATCCATGAGAGAATGTAATCCATGTTGAAACCAAGTCGATGTGAACATAACCCATATATGAAATCGATGTTTTGTATAAGTCGTTGTTTAACTGAAGTCGTTGTTGTACTGAAATCGATGTGCGATGAAATCGTTGCTTGAAATGAAGTCGTTGTTCAAGTAGAGTCGTTGTTTCACATGAAGTCATTGTTTCTTATGAAATCGATGTTTAAGTAAAATCGTTGTAGAAACAAAATCGTTGTTTCACATGAAGTCGATGTTCCACTGAAATCGTTGTAGCGACGAAATCGTTGTTTCACATGAAGTCGTTGTTTAAGTGAAGTCGTTGTAGAGACTAAATCGTTGTTTCACATGAAGTCGATGTTCTGTCGAAATCGTTGTTTAAGTGAAACGAAGTCGATGTAGCAAGGAAATTGATGTTTGAATGAAACGAAGTCGATGTAGCAACCAAATCGATGTTTAAGTAAAATGAAGCCGATGTAGCAACCAAATCGATGTTTAAGTAAAGCGAAATCATTGTAGCAACGAAATCGATGTTTAAGTGAAACGAAGTCGATGTAGCAACGAAATCGATGTTCTAACTATGAAGTCGTTGTAAGACCGAAATCGTTGTTTTACTTATGAAGTCGATGCTAGAATGAAATCGATGTTTTGCTAAGGAAGTCATTGTTTAAGTGAAATCGATGTAGATTTGAAATCAATGTTCTTCTAAGGAAATCGTTGTGAGCTATTATATGTAAGTCGATGTATACTTAGACAAAACATATGTTATGAGCTTTACAGAACAGTGAATATAGGCAACTTATTGATTTTATTTGAATTACTGCATGTAGATGAACTTCATAAAAATGATGTTAGAGAATAATATGTTTTGTTAATCACCAAAATACATATAATAAATGATAAATTATATGGAGATGGACTGATCATCAATCTCCTCCTTTTTGGTGATGACAAAACATAAAGAATTGCATACAAAAAAAGAGCTGAAATAAATTTGCGAAAAAATTTTAAGGTATGTATTTCAGAATATTTTCTCCCCCTTTTTTATCTAAGCAAAAAGAAATAGATAAGTAGAAGATAAAATAGAGAAAGACAAAGATGAATGGGAGCCAAGGAGTGAAATTCTATTCATTAGAGGGGACAGACATGTAGAAGGCAGGAGACAAACGAGAAGCATGGCGAGTAATAAGCTGCCAAGCTTTGACTTCCTGCTCTTCAAAGAGATCTCTAAAGACACCCCAACTAATATCATAAGATGGCCCCATCTCTGGACTTAGTCTCTTGATGTGAAGTAGCCTCTGCTCTTCTATGAACCTGGTGTACTCCTAATTGCTGAGAGTAGACTTGTAGAGACTAGTAGTTCCAAAACTAGCATGCTGAAGGAACTTGTCAATGGAAAGGGGATAATGAAGCTTGTGAGCAAATAGATCCTTCTGCAAGGCTACATAGATCTTGTATCTCTCAACCTGGGTGGAATAAGGATCTGAAACTAGATTAATGGAGTTGAGATCCATGAACTTTTTTGGAGTGAGAGTCAGCTGATTTGACTTGTTCAGGGAGGAATTCAGATTCTCAAGCTGAAGTGCAGCCTCAGGGTAGGCTTTACACCAGTCACTGTTGACAAATCTTTCAAACTCTGCTAGGAGTGGAGCTAGAACAGATGACTTGATAAAACCTCTCTGATATTCCCTAAAGAGGAATCTATGGAATGCAAGAGGAGCTCCCTTCTGAACAAAGATCCTTGCCATGACTCTGGCAATCTCTCAAAGATTATAGGACCCACCTCAGATTCCATAAGAAGAAAGTGGAGCTGGGGAGAAATGCAATCTCAGGCATCTGCAAAGTTGCAAAGTCAACCTGAAGAGGTGTGTTGACTGGATTCACAATACAGAGCTGAGCAATAGCTGCCCTGAACTGGCCAAGTTGAACTTCTGGTAGGCGATTTACAAAGCAATAATCTTGATACATCTGGAATTGCCTAACCAATTTGATCTCCTTCTGAATGAAGGGACCCTAGGTTGATTTGTGCTGGCAGACAAACCACTCAGACAGGGTGAGAGGGTGGTCTGAGGGTGGAAAGATATTGGACCTGGCAACTTCAAATTTTCTGTAGATAGCTTTGTTAGCCCTGGCCCACTGATCCTCAGTCTTTGACTCAGCAAAAGAGAGAATGTTTGCCTGGTCAGGCTTAGGTATTAGAGAAATGGAGAGAATGATATTGAGATGCTCAGATAGATTAAATTAGGGAAGACCAAAGGTGACAGCAAATGTACACTTTTAGAGATATTCAGAATATAGGTTTTTTCTTCTGTGGATTACTGAAAGACAGTACCACATAGGAGGAAAGAGAGTTTGAGAGGAAGGGAAACAAGCCCTAAAGATGTCTTTCTTTTCTTGGATGCAGGACTGAAAGAAGGCTGAGATTCAGTCCTGTGGATATGGGTAGAGACAGAAAGAACTGTGCGGAGGATGGCTTCTTCAAACTCATCCTTGATGTCTTGCACAGTATGGCGAACGACACTAGCACCCTCAAGAATGATAGTAATGAAAGAGGGTGGAGTAGGTGGATGAAGAGAGGCAAAAATGAAGTGGGAGGAGGTTGAGTAGATGGTTCAGCAGAGGAGGGACCAGCTGAAGAGGGACCAGCAGAAGAGGAAGAGGAGGCATGAGGTGCCTCAAAAGTTGTACGAGGAATGGAGGGGGAAGGGATAGGTGAGGAAGAGGAGGCAGTAGGGAAAGGAGTAGGAGAAGAGATGTGTTTTGGAAGGGTTTTCATGGAGGGTTCAGGTGCAGGTGGGGTAGTGAAGGATGTAGGTGGAGAGGAAGGGGCTGGAGTCTGAAGACTAGGAGGGTCAGAAGGCCCTGGGGGCACAGCAGCTTCCTCTACTAACACATGAGGCCCTGTTGGCCCTGCCACTGACTCCACTTGCTTGGATGGCCCTGCTAGCCCAGCACTAACATCTTCAGCTACACATGGCCCTGATGGCCCTGACTCTTCCAATGATGGCCCTGGTGGCCCTGATTCTACAACTGATGGCCCTGATGGTCCAAATTCCTCTACAGAGGACCCTGGTGGCCCTGATTCCTCAAGAGATTGCCTCTCTTACTGAACCTTAGAACACCTTTAGTCGGGAAACTTTCAATAATGCATACTCACCAACCTCAACTGCAAGGGCCTACGCCGAACATCCGCGTAGCTCTTTTGTCTACTTTGCACTGTTTGAAGTTTCTCCTTAATAAATTTGACCACCTCTGCACATTGCTGAACCAATTCCGGTCCCATAACTTGCCTTTCACCCACTTCATGCCAATTCAACGGTGTTCTACAAGGTCTCCCATAAAGTGCTTCATAAGGTGCCATGCCAATATTTGAATGATAGCTATTGTTGTAGGCAAACTCAACCATGCCAAGGTGATGTTCCCATCCACCTCCCCAAGACAAACAACACGCCCGAAGCATATCTTCAATGGTTTGGATTGTTCTCTCCGTTTGCCCGTCAGTTTGGGGATGGTATTTAGAACTATACCTCAATGTTGTGCCCACAACTCTTTGCAAACTCCTCCAAAAACCCGATGTAACCTGGGATCCCGATTTGAAACAATAGTAACTAGTATCCCATGCAATGGCACAGTCTTTCAACATATAACTTTGCCAACCGATCCACTGCCCATGACATGCTAATCGGTAACAACCTGCACACTTTAGTTAACCGATCAACAAAAACCCAAATACCATTGTGTCCCGATGCCGTCCTGGGCAAACTTGCAACAAAGTCCATTGAGATATCATCCCACTTCCATTGTGGTATTGGTAGTGGTTGCAATAACCCACCTGACCTTTGATGTTCCGCCTTGATTTGTTGACACACCGCACACCTTGCTATAAATTCCGCTATTTCCTTTTTCATATTCGGCCACCAAAAGTATCTTTTCAAGTCTTGATACATTTTAGTGCTCCCGGGATGTATAGTATACCTGGACCGGTGTGCTTCTTCTAACACTTTATGCTTCACCCCACCTTCATTTGGGACATATATCCTGTGCCTAAACCGCACAATACAATCATCATCAATGGTAACATCCTCCATCTTTACAATATCGGCTAATATTCATCTTCCTTTTGAGCTTCCACAACTTGCCAATATAATGACGGTTCCACTACACTATTAGCCAACACGGCTTATCGTCGGTTGTTAGGTATAAACAAAGAATTTCCCTCACCACCTCCTCATGCAATTTCCATTCTTATCATAATATGACTCATAACCACTTTCCTACTTAAAGCATCTGCCACCACATTTGCTCTACCTGGGTGATATGCCAAACTAAAATCATAATCCTTGAGATATTCCATCCACTTGTGTTGCCTTAAATTCAAATCCTTCTGGGAGAAGATATACTTCAAGCTTTTGTGGTCCGTGAATATCTCAAACATTTCCCCATACAAATAGTGCCGCCAAATCTTCAATGCAAACACAACCGCTGCCAATTCCAAATCATGTGTAGGATAATTTTCTTCATGATGTTTCAATTGCAGAGATGCATATGCTACCACCTTTCCATGTTGCATAAGCACTGCCCCAAGTCCTCTCCTCGATGCATCAGTATATATCACATAACCACATCTTCCTGCCAATATCACCAATATTGGGGCTGAAGTGAGCCGCTTTTTCAATTCCGTGAAACTACGCCTGCAATCGGAGGACCATTCAAATGGTACTCCTTTTCTAGTGAGCCTTGTCAATGGTGCTGCAATTTTAGAGAAATCTTGGATAAACCGTCTATAATAGCCGGCCATACCAAGAAAACTCCGGATTTTCGACACCGTCTTTGGATCCTCTCATTTCATAATCGCCTCCACTTTTGCTGGATCAACAGCCACACCTTCACCTGAGATAATATGCCCCAAAAACTGAATTTCCTTAAGCCAAACTCACATTTACTATACTTTGCATAAAGTTGATGCTCCCTCAATGTTTGCAATGCATTTCTCAAATGATTTGCATGCTCTTCTTCTAAGTTTGAATATACTAAAATATCATCTATGAACACTACAATGAATCGATCTAAATAGGGATGAAAGATCTGGTTCATTAGGTTCATAAATGCCGCCGGTGCATTGGTTAGTCCAAAAGGCATAACCACAAACTCATAGTGCTCATACCTTGTTCTGAATGTCGTCTTGTCTATGTCTTCCTCCCGAATCCTCAATTGATGGTATCCCGATCTCAAATCTATCTTAGAGTACACCTTTGCTGATTGCAATTGATCAAATAAATCATCTATACGAGGAAGTGGATACCTGTTCTTTATGGTAACTTGATTCAACTGGCGGTAATCTATACACATTCTCATGCTTCCATATTCTTCTTTACAAACAAGACCGGCGCTCCCCATAGTGAATGACTCGGCCTAATGAACCCCTTTTCAAGTAATTCTTGCAGTTGCTTCTTTAACTCCTTTAATTCAGCAGGTGCCATCCTGTATGGCGCTTTAAAAATAGGCATACTACCCGGCTGTAACTCAATAGTGAAATCCACTTCTCTATGTGGTGCTAAACCTGGTAACTCCTCCGGAAACACATCCACAAATTCCCTAACAACGGGTACCATATCCACTGCTTTTTCTGCCTTAACCAAACTAACAGATACCAAATAGGCTACACATCCTGCATTAATTAATTTCCTAGCCTTAAGGCAGAGATAATGAATTAGGAGTGTAGAATGGCATACCTTGGAACTCAAATAAATCTCCTTGGATAGCTGAACCTTACTTTCTTTTTCCTGCAATCCACCACCGCTCCATATGCCTCTAACCAATCCATACCCAATATCATATCATATTCCTTTAACTGTAAAGCATAAAGCCTAGCCGGCAACTGATTACCCTGAATCATAATAGGTACCTCGTCCAAGTAGCATGTAGTAAGCATGAAATCCCCCGACGGTACCTCTACCATAAGCTCACATTGCCTCTCCTCCAAAGGATGCACCATAACATCAAGAAAATCTTCGGAAATGAAAGAATGGGATGCACTTGGATCAATTAATGTTCTTGCTGAATATTCAAGGACTGGTATAATACCTTCAATCAAATTTGATGCTTCTGCTTGAGCCCTGGTAATCGCCATCACTCGACCTCGCCCTCCACCCCTTTGGTAAGGTGTGCCTCTTCCTTGCCCTGCCGATGATTGCTGTTGTGGTTGTTGTTGTTGCTGTTGTGGCACTCCTCTACCATAATTAGTTCTCCTCGGGTATGGACAATTCCTCGCTATATGCCCCGGTTGATCACAATTGTAACACCAAAATTCTCCAGGCTGCCTTGTCGTGCTTTGTTGAGACTCCTACATCTCTGGTTTGTGACCGCGTCCTTGCTGAAATCCTTGTTGCTTACCACCTCCTCGACCTCTAAATATCTTCTTTAGCTTATTGCCCCATTTTCCAAAACCCAAAGAAGATGATCCTCTCGAAGGTGCCTTTCCTTTACTAACACCCGTGGACTGTTGTGGAAGTCGGAAACTACCACCACTTGATCCCGATCCGCTAGATTGCCTGGCTTGAATTGTTCTCTCAAGTATTTCTACTCTTTGGGCTACCTCTTCTACTGTACCACACATCAAAGAAATAACTGCATCTTGCAACTCCGACCTCAATCCCCGAATAAAGTACTCAATCATCATTGCATTGTTGGTGACTATATATGGGGCATACCGACTCAAGGCCATGAATCTCATTTGACATTCCAACACTGACAAGTTCCCTTGCTGAAGTGTTCTAAATTGCTCCCTTTTTGCTTGCTGAACTTGCACCGAAAAGAAAGTATTATTGAAAGCCTCAAGAAACTCCGCCCAAGTGATTGCTTCTTCAGCTCTACCGGCAAACACGGTCTGCATCTTAAGTGTGACGGAACGCCTCGGCCAAGCCCGTTAAACCGATAACGTACTTGATCCGAGTCCGCCTCCCGCGAACGGGCCGAAGCCTCGCAAGGGATACCAAACCACAGTCCGTGTAAACATAAAGGAACACACCACATTTTTATATATATTTCACAAGTTTACATAGCCAAATTTCCACAAAAACTGAAAAGAGGTACAAGAGCCTGGGGCATACCCCGAGGTACAACAGAAGAAAGTAAACAACTATCTAAACTACACTGCTAGAGCTACTCTGCTGGAGGTGCTGACCCTGCAGCGCTACGACGCGGCCCTGAACTGGACGTCAGACGAGAGACGTCCTCCTCGCTCTCACCTGTGGGGGGTAGGGGTGAGCCTCTCTAGTCACTGGCTCAGTAGGGAACTCCCCAAAACCGAGCAAACCAAACACCACAGGTATGAAAGCAGTAAACAATACCAACATTTATAGAACAGTTAAGCAGGTAAGTAAAGCTGTAAAAGTACTCACCGTCTGCCGACTACGAGAAACAATAGTAATAATTAAACGGCAAACCAGTACAGGTGTACAAGCTAAAGTAGAGACAGCCACACGAGCCACGTGAACTGGTTCGCGACACCAGAAACTGACTCGGACAACTAACACAGGTCCACCTCTCAATCTCGCAGCCACGGACGAAAGGTCCAGCTGCCGCTCCACGTAAAAAGGTCAAGCAACTATGGAGACCACTAAACACCACCACCTGCAGACCACACGGTCACAGGCCCATGCCTGGCACCTCCAGAGACCCTGGCCTGGGCTCGCTAGAGTGAGGCACTGGAAAAGGACTAGCTGGGGACCAGTGTCGACTACTGGTGTCCGTACCCCCAACTACGAGCACGCTACAAGTGACTAAAAACAACTCAAGTGTCACTGTCCCATTGTCGTCTTTCCCTCAGCCGGACGTACAACTCAACACAGAGTGAGGGTGTCCAGGTCAGACGACACAGACCTCGACGGTATAGCACAAGTACCGGACAAAGCCCCGAGCTAACAGCCTGGCTCACAAAGAACCTGGGGCACCCAACTGGAGAGGTAACCACGGTAGGCGTCGTACTACTCGCCACGTACACAGAACCACGTGCACGTC
>JACBKR010001636.1:0-40737 GCA_014218235.1 Colocasia esculenta | reverse complement strand
TCTCTCCGATCTGCTGCCATTTTCTAATCCTGCACAAACAATTTTCAACCATACAACACAACAAGTATTAACACAAAACCCAGGGTCACTACCAGCAGTGGTTTTAAGTAAAGAGTAGGCTATGTAAATTTCCTGTTTCTTAACATTTATACAGACTATGCTCTGATACCAACTTTGACGGACCACATCGTTCAAACCCGTTAACCTGATAACGAGCCTGACACGACTCCGCCTCCCGCGAACGAGCCGAAGCTTCGCAAGAGATTTCATTCACACAAGTCCGTAGAAATATAAAGGAAACCACAGAACAGAAGTAAAATTTTCATTCCACAAATATATACATGGATTTACATAGTCAGTTTCTCAACTAAAACCATAAACCTTACAACATAACCTGGGCATACCCCGAGGTGCACAAAGAGAGAAAATTACACTGCTGGAGGTGGCCAGACCCTGCTCCGCTACGGTGCGGCCCAGAACTAGAAGACGGTTGGAAGCCTCCTGCTCTCCCTCACCTGAAAGGAGTAGGGGGGTGAGCTCGCTAGTCACTGGCTCAGTAGGAAACTCCCCCAAAAAACCGAGCAAACCACAACTCAAGTAACTAAGCAGGAAGTTACGCTATAACATTATAGAATTATTTAAGCAAGATATTAAAGTTGTAACTTACTTACAGCTTGCTGATCTCGAAGTAATGTTAATAAATAAATAAACGGAAAACCCAAACAGGTGCGAGCTAAAGTAGGTAAACACCAAACTCAGGTCGCGTAGCCTGGCTCGCGACACCAGCAACCAACCCGGACAAAACACAAGTCTACCTCTTAGCCTCACAGCCACGGACGAAAGGTCCAGCTGCCGCTCCACTAAACCAAACAAGAACTGTGGAGACCAACCAAACCACCACACTTGCAGGTCACACCCCGCAGGCCCATGTCTGTCACCTTTAGGGACTCCAGCCTAAGCTCCCTAAAGTGAGGCACTGGAAAGAGGACTAGCTGGGGTCCAGTACGTCTACTGGTGTCCGTCCCCCCAACTACGAGCGCACTACAAGTGACTAAACACAAACTTTCACAAGTCACTGTCCCACTGCCGTCTTTCCCTCAACCGGACGGCAACTCTCCCCGAGAGTGAGGGTGTCTAGGAAGACGACAAGACCCTGACAGTACCACTGTACGGGACAAACCCGAGCACACCCACGTGCCTGGCTCACCTCGGAACCTGGGCTTCCAACTGAAGAGGTAACCACGGAAGGCGTAACACTACCTGACACGCACACGGAAACTCGTGCACGCTACACAAACCACGTGAACACATACGGGTCACTGAAATCAGTCACACAAACTACCACGTGAGCCTGTAGCTCACCATATGAACAGCACTCCCGGGGCGCAACAAATGCCAAAGCACCACAAACCACCTTTATACACATCGGTTAACCATGCCCTGCATCGGTTAAACAGTAACGGATGCATACCTTAACAATTGTACACAAATAAACACCTCGGCTGCTGCGATCGCGACAGAGGCTTAGGTCACGTTCAGATAGCGACGCCCCGACCAGTCGCAATCAAGAGATGCGAACGCAACGTATCGTCCTGTCGCGATCAGATCGCGACAGGGGGAACCATCGCCTTCGCAGGCGAGAAACCCTATCCGGGTCCCCTTCGCCAGAAAACCCTAAAAATCCTATCATACATGGTTTCTAATCCATTTTTCATGCTCTTTGTGATGTCCTAGCATGCCATCTACGATTCTTAAAGTAGTAAACACATCACACGACACACACACCGCGATTCCACGAAGAAAAAGGGTAGAATCTCCCTACTTTTGATGAAGAACACCCTAAACGGCGTTAACCTGGCGTTTCTCCCGCTCCACATGCGATCCTCGCGGCGAGACACTTCCAACCAAGTCCCACAAGCTCGAATCGCCTAAAAACCCACGAGCAAAACCTCCCTGGCCGAGCAGAGCTTGTGAAAGCTCTATTCTGCTAGGGTTTCTTAAAAACGCAGCTCGGTTGGGAACGCGACGTATCGCGACGTCGCTACCTGGTCGCGACGCGGCTACCCGTCGCGATCCGCCTGTCGACGTCAGCACGCTCGTCCAGTACGCGACACGCGGCGCGCATGCAGACGACGAGCCAGAACAGCGGCAACCTGAACGCGACGTCCCCGGGGTGTCACAATGAGAACGCGACGAGCCCTCTATCGCGTTCAAAGACAAAGAACAAAGCTGGGTTTTGGGCCAACCAGCCGGCCCACAACGCCCCGGAAACCTATGAAAGCACCTGCTACTCACAATGTGGGCCACACACTGGCCACCACAATGAATATAAGACGATCCGAACAGTCGATATGCTACAGAATACATTCAGTCGGACAAGCCTTCATAAGTAAAGAGAAATTGCAGATGGAATTGACAAATTACGCGATCGCACGAGGATTTAATTGGAAATATTTGAAGAATGACTCTGTACGATTAACCGTACAATGCAATGTAGATGTTTGCCCATGACGCCTTCATGCGTCCGTCATTCGTGAAGGTTCAGAATTTGCAATCAAGAGTCTGAACAACATTCACAGCTGTGGGTGTGACATTATGAGTGATGGACATCCTAGGACATCTAAGAAGTGGCTTGCAAATGCTGTGAAGGGGAAACTAGTTGATAAACCCACTTATAGAGCAAGTGAAATGATGAGAGACATACGTCGGGATTACGGTATCTCCATCCCTTATCATCAGGTATGTCATGATTTTAATTCTAACACATCACGACCTCTACTGTAATGCATACAACGATAACTGTAAGTTTCTGATGCTTATATTGTAACAACTATAATCATATACTATAAGGGTTTGTATTGTAACAACTGTAATCATTACAAAGTATAATGTAACAATCTATGAAGGCCATTGTATCAACAACAGTATAATCTGTAAGGTATAAGGACAAGTACTGTAACAATCTAACATACCATGTATCATCATATCAATAGGCATGGTGGGGCAAAGAAGTTGCTGTCAGTTCTCTATACGGAGATTTCAGAACAAGCTATCATATGTTGCACTGGTACAGTGAACGTGCATTACAATCAAACCCGGGATCGATTTTGTCTCTAGAAGTGGACCCGGAGACACAACGTTTCAAACGCTTTTTCATATGCTTCCAAGCATCTGGATATGGATTCGAAGTTGGTTGCCAACCTATGCTCTTTTTGGACGGAACTCATATCAAACAGCATAGAGTACAAGGGGTTATACTTGCAGCAAGTGCCTTAAACGGTAACAATGAGCTATTCACTGTAGCATACTCCATCGCAGATTCGGAAACATATGACAAATGGGTCTGATTTCTACAAATTTTAAAAGACATTACTCTCAGATAGAAGGATCGCCTTCCTATCAGATAGGGGGATCTGAAGGGAAGACGATTCCTGACATATTTCTAAATGATCATCACAGCTAATTACTACAGTTTCACAGCACATCATGCAGAACTTCAACGACCAATGTGCAGGGAAATATGCCGCCCTTTCAAGAAATTACTTAGAAAAATCCTTCAGTGCATTGCCTATGCTGTTACTGAACAAGTGTACCAAGACGCAATGATGGCAATGGAGCTTAATTCTACTGATGCAAAGAAGTGGGTGCTCCAAATGATGTCGACCACTGGTCCCATGCTCGTTCCCAGGACAAAGGTTCGCCTCTTCAATTACATAAGTGATATGTTCTATTACATTCTGCCACTTATGTTCTTACAGTTAGGCATTGGCATGTCTTATAGTAGCAGATATAAGCTATTACAATAAACATTATGTTACACTTACAGATATAAGCTATTACAGAATGTGTTAAATGTGGTTACAGTATGTAGTGAGCACGTGTTACAGATATATGATGTTAACCTAATTTCTTTACATGTCTCACAGGTTTGGCGAGTTATACTCTAATTTGGTAGAGTCATTCAACAATTGGATACATGATGCGCGAAGTCTACCAATACTACATATGGTTGACAAAATTAGAGTTCAAAGGATAGATAGAAATGGCTGCAAAGAGGAAATTGATGCAGCCTTGTGGGATACTCCATACTGTCCTAAAGTACAAAAAAATATCGAAAAAAAAACCTTCAAGAAAGAAGAAGCTTAGCAATCTGTCATTCAGACGTAATCAAATTTGAGGTTATTGAAAGTATGAAGACGTATGTCGTAGACCTCCATCTACAAACATGCTCTTGTGGACACTGGCAACTTGTCAAGATTCCTTGCAAGCATGCATACACAGCAATTGGCAGTAACAAGGAGGCCGTTTCTCAATATGTTTCAGCATTTTACAGCACAAAAGTGTACAGGGCTGCATACGAAAGAAACATCAACCTATCCTAACATTTGACTTGGCGGATCCGCCTCAACCATCAGATGTTTCATCAAGCCGCACCGAACAAAAAGGTTGCCAGGAAGACCGAGAAGAGGAGAATACATTCAAGAGGAGAAGTAAGCATGCGTATATTTGTCAAGCTGCAACAAATAGGTCACAACCGAAGAACTTGTAGCAACCCACCCACAATCCTGAATGAATTAAAATCTTCTATAATTGTTCTTTACCTATAATGTGTTACAGTATACGTAGTAACATGTTACAGTATTTACTTATTTTCATTATAGTATACATGATAATGTTACAGTTCAAGCACTACACTATAACCTACACTATTACAGTATACGTAGAAACCTGTTACAGTATTTACTTATTTTCATTATAGTATACATGATAGCAGGTTACAGTTCGAGCACTACACTCTTACAGTTCGAGCACTACACTGTAACCTACACTATTACAATATACGTAGTAACATGTTACAATATTTACTTATTTTCATTATAGTATACGTAATAATTGATGATCAGTTTATCCCCATATAATTTCATTAATTATATGTCTATTTTAGTGATTAACAAAATTTCAATAAAGTATTATCTAACATATTTTTATGAAGCTTAGTCACATAAAATAAATCAGGAAAAATCAAGCAAAACCATGAAATTTTCTAAGTACACATCGACTTCCTATGTGATATAACGATTTCAGTAGAACCATAACGATTTCTACACTTCTATTGATTTCAGTTTCACAAGGATTTCATAAGTATCATATCGATTTGCTCTCACAACGATTTGCTAAGTGAGAACAATGATTTACTCTCACAATGATTTGGTAAGTGATAACAACGATGTGCTCTCACAACGATTTGATAAGTGAGAACAACGATTTGCTCTCACAACAATTTGTTAAGTGAGAACAACGATTTGCTCTCACAACGATTTGATAAGTGAGAACAACAATTTGCTCTCACAACGATTTGTTAAGTGAAACAATGATTTGGTCTCACAACGATTTACTTTCACATCGATTTGATAAGTTACATAACGACTTGGTCGCCATAACGATTTGATAAGTCTCACATCGACTTAGTCACCGTAACGATTTGATAAGTTTCACATCGACTTGGTCACCACAACGATTAGACAAGTTACATAACGATTTGGTCGCTGTAACGACTCGATGAGTTACACAACGATTTGGTTGCTGTAATGATTCGATAAGTCACAATAACGACTTGGTCAATGTAACGATTCGATAAAGCAAACAACGATTTGATCACCGCATCGATTCGATAAGTAAAACAACGATTCGATACCTGCAACGATTTTCTTATGTGTGAAACAACAATTTACTTATAACGACTTACTTGTTCACACAACGATTTCATAAGTTATACAACTGTTTCATTATCATAACGACTTCATAGATTACATCGACTTGATATTCAAATATATTTTCAAATAGTCAAAGTTTTCCCGCGCATTTCTCTAACATCCATGCATTTGATGGGACTGTATATTTCACTGCACGATACATATCTGGATATCTTCTATTCTCATACGTCTATAAGAAACTTTTTTCTAAAAGCAGAATGACTTTTCTATTATGGTGAATAGTCCTATTACATGGATTCTAACGTTGACTGACAACAAGTGACATCATAGTTGTCTATATTTTGATATTTATTATGAGCAGATCTCTGACAGCACAACCTCATACAACGATTGGACAAAATAGAGGTTGAAGGATATCTAGAAGGATCTACTCGTTTGCGTGCATGGAACAAAAAGGTGTTTAACGAAAAGTGTACCTGGTTCTCACCTATACCATGCAATCTAACGTATACCAGAGCTAGAGACAAGGACATCTCAAGGCTATTTTAGCAAGAGAAGATATTTATACAAGACTCAAGACTCCTGGCAAGATAATTTTTGAAGTGTTCAAAAATCTCAACGAAAAATCTTGGAAGTCATAGAGTCTTAGTGAAAGAGCTTCCAGTTTTTTCATTCCAATCAGCTGCGGCTCTTGCTCTCAGTTCTTCTTATTCTTAACCTTTGGAGAGCCCTTGAGTTCTGAGAGACTTCGCTTTTGTAGATCTTTCTCTCTCAGTCTCTGCCTCAGATCGAGCATTTGTTATAAGCTTGGTCAAGGGGCATTACGTCTGTTTTCACATTCTTGTGAAGTTCCTCTTCAGGTGTGAAGAGAAGACATGTTGGAAACAGGTGGTGGTGTATTTATAACACCCCGAAATTTGGTGATTTAAAAATTTTGGAAATAAAGGGGGATAAATTAAATAAAACATATTAGAGAGACTTCCAACACCATGTATTAATGACCCACTAACAAGATTGGGCCAATAGAGCACATTTGGCCCAAGGATATAAATAAACTAGGACAGGAAATTACCCAGAAATTCGTGCATATAATTATGCCATAATTGGAGAGCGCAAGTTAGGGTTAAAATTAAGGTAATTAGTCATGAAAGGTAAGTTAAAACGGACCCAACTCTAAGAGGTGGTTTCCTAAACCTTTACTACCTCTTTTGGGTGAGAGAATCCCAAATTTTGTGGAAAGTGGGAAACAAAACTCGCAGCCCCTTTCCTAGTCTCGTTAGGACTCTTAACTACACCCTAAAACTATAAGAACTCGTCCCTAACCTCTTGGGGA
Source organism: Colocasia esculenta (assembly GCA_014218235.1). Lineage (NCBI taxonomy): Eukaryota > Viridiplantae > Streptophyta > Magnoliopsida > Alismatales > Araceae > Colocasia > Colocasia esculenta. Next base: position 33,690 of record JACBKR010001636.1, on the reverse strand, counting down.
AGGTTTAGCAACAAGTAGGGGTCGAGATTAGCAAGTTTGGAGCGCTGGGGAAGTGGAGAACGGCTGGGAAAAATTGTGGTCTTCCTCAACCTCGCTCTGCATCAACCCAGAAATCTGCAGAGAGTTCTTAGCGTTCAAAGGTAGGTGTTCTCGGGCCAAGATTAAAGAAACCAACACCATCATGTAGATCTTTGAGTCTAGGTTCATTTGCACTTGGTTTGACTAGTTTTCATGGAGTATACGTTGTGTATTCGTAGTTTTCCCGAAGTCTCGCACAGTTAGGGCTTTTCCCGTTCTTCGTATTATGCACGTGATTCGAGACCGAAATTGACTAAACTTCCTTCATGAAAGTTCTTCTACTTGAAGTCACGATCTTCTTTTATGTTGGACGTTTTGTCCAAAAGTCTTTCGTAGAGAGTTATGAGCATGGTAAGAGAGTCTCTGCATGATACTGCGATTTCGGGCTACACTTGACTTTTTGTTCTTCATATGTTTTCTCGGGATTCGAGACTGAATTAGATCAAACCCCCAACATCAAAGTCATCTACTAGTGACCTCGTCATCTTTAGTGTTAAACGTTTGTCTAAATGTCATTTGTTAGAGAGTTATAAGCGGGTAAGTAAACCACTGCATGAGATGTGTTTCGGGTTCCACATGACCTATAAGTTTTGTTCTGGAAGGGCACTAGTGTCGACACTACTTGGCTAGTGTCGACACACTGTCCCAAAACAGCCCAGAAGGTGTTCTGGGAAGGCCTCTAGTGTCGACACTACTTGAGCTAGTGTCGACACACTGTCTCAGATTGGCCAGAAGGTGTTCTGGGAGCTGTCTCTAGTGTCGACACCACCTGAACTAGTGTCGACACTACCTGACCTTTTTGCCTTGCATTTGAAGCACTGTGTCGACACTACCTGAACTAGTGTCGACACTACTTGACCAGTTTGCATTATTTTGTCTTGTGTTTGAAGCATTGTGTCGACACCAGTAAGGGGTGTGTCGACACTACCCTTACAAAAAATTACATAATTTGGGTCTGATCATTCATGATGTCTACTAGCATGTGCATGATGTTATATGGTATGCATGGACCTAAAATAAATCAACCCATTGAAAAATAGTAATGATATGAATATGATTCTAATGTGTAATTGTGATTGATCTTATGTCCATTGGATTATCTTGTGATCTTGCTTATTGTCAATTGATAAGATAAGAATATGATATGAATGTGGGGATGAATACATGTTGTATGGACTTGCTAGTGGAGTTAATGTCATAATTTGCATATGAGTTTCAATAGTTTTATGTTTTCCGGTGTTCAAATAATCATTTGTCAATTGCATACATGATAGGAAAGATCCGTAAATCGTCACTTACATATTTGCACGAATAGGCACACCTTCTTGGGAAATTGAGAGCACATGTTCTGCATATGATCTGTCTTTTGAAACACCTCATGTCAAGACATTAATGAATTATGAAACATAAGATACGTCGTTATCCTGCCTTGTTCTCTTGAGCTATTTGTCATACCTTGACTCTATGAATGATCATTGTCTTTTACTACGAGCTTGTTATTGAAACTCTGTGGCCATAATATGAATCTGTTTGTTCGGCACAACGTGGAACTCGGTCCAAATTTGAACCAATGCCTGTGCAATAGGGGCCCTGTCTGGTCCTGGGGAGGAGCACCCCAACATACTTTTAACCGCGGGAGTATGGACTTGTGGTGCGTGGCATGGCAGGCACTGATACGATATGCAAGATTTGTGTGAATGTGTCTTTGTTTGATATGATAAGTCTGATGTGATCTGATATGATATGATTTGATATGATACGTCTGATCATGTGACGCATGATATCTGTCTGAATATGGCCAATCTCTTTTGATACGATTCTATTCTTGAAATATCTGTCCACTATATATATATGCATCTCGACTTTGATCTGAAATGATATCCGTTCTACTCTGCTATTCGATCTGTTAGTATTGCATGCATTGTCATCATGTTCATATCTTGCCTTTTAAAATGTTAATCATGTATACTAGTGCCCGCACCATATTGAGATGTAAATCCTACTGAGCTAGTTCGCTCACCCTATCATCCTACCCTTTTTCAGGAAGTGATGAAGAACCAGTGGAGTCCGATGGGGCAGGGCAAGAGTGATGAGCACCCCCTATGAGTCGATGATAGTTTAGAAATAGACAATTGAGTAGTCTATGTAATAGTTAACTTTTCTGGAAGTTTTATTTGAATAATGGACCTTTAGTTGGTTCTTTCTTATGTAAGGTTGTATCTAGTTGAATGGAATGAAATAAAGTATACTTTTTGGTGATCATAATATAGCCTCAAATGTGATTATATTCAATTGTGACTCTGCGCTATTCAACTGTGATATGTCTGTTTGTATCGTTCACGTCCCCGGTATTTATTCCGCTGCTAAATATCGGGGCGTGACAGTGGTATCAGAGCCTTAAACTTTAGGGTCCAAGGGAATAAGAACATAGAATGAAACTAGATTACACGAGTCAAAAATCTGTCGTACCTGATGTGAGCGTGGGTAGAGCCATGGGAATAGAAGTTACATGTGATATGTTTAGATGACTGACTCATATTATTATCTTGAAGGTACTTATTACCTTAATGGCCGCTGAACGTGCCCAGGACTAGGGACATGCAACGAACAATACAGAACTTGACTCAGGCTATCCTACAAGCCACCCAAGGTGGAGGTAACCGCGGAGCGGTGATCTCCATCGGAATTTTCAGAATATGGATCCGCCGAGGTTTGAAGGGAGTACTGACCCAGATGTTGCTGAACACTGGGTTAAGGAAATTGAAAGGATATTCAGGGTCATGCAATGCACAGACCAGAACAAAGTACTACTGGCGACTTTCAATTGGAAAAGGATGCCAGGGCATGGTGGGAGTCGGTAGAAGCAACATTGAATGGCCAGCAACTAACATGGGCTCAGTTCATTGAGCAATTCAACACCAAGTACTTTTCTGAGAGGGTCCAAGAACGGAAAGCAGCGAATTTGCGGCTTTGAAGCAGAGAGGACTCTAATGTGGCTGAGTATGAGGCCCAATTCTCTCGTCTGTCCCGATATGTTGTTCACTTAATTGGGACAGAAAGGATGAAGGCGAAACGTTTCTGAATGGCTTGAGGCCCCAGTTCATCACGCAACTGGCGCCAATGGACATTCAAACCTATGCTGACATGGTAAAGAAGGCTCAGTTACTGGAAGATGCCATGGAGACTGTTGAAAGAATTATGGGGAGACCCTCGAAAAGGGAACAAGTGTCTTCTACAGGGAGGTACCAGCCGACCATTGGGAAGAAAAGGCCCAGTGGCGGAGTAAATGAACCAGCTGAGAAAAAGCCAAAGGAGTTAGGTAAGCAGATAGTGGTGGCAACGGGAGAAAGGTGCAAACACTGTGACAAAGCTAGTCACCGGTCTGAACAATGCTGGAGAGCGCAAGGGAGATGCCTGCGCTGTGGTAGTCGTGACCATAGGATCTCGACTGCCCAATACTGAAAGAACAAGCTCCTCAGGACAAGCGTCCGAATGGACAGAAGAGGCAAGGCCGATTGCAAGCTATCCAGGAACGGAAGCTGCTGAAGAATGAGGTATCGTGGAAGGTACACTCACTATTCTTTCCCGACCCGCATATGTTCTCTTTGATACGGGAGCTACGCATTCCTTATATCTCAAACATTTGTTGATACCCTATCTGTGAAACCCGTCCCAATGAAATCCGGAATAGTTGTGTCAAACCCGATTGGTCCTGGCACCAATCTTACAAACCATATACCCTCTAGTGAAGTGTTGATTGAAACTCAGAACCTACCAGCAAATTTAATATGTATGGACATGGAGGGGTATGATGTGATACTGGGAGCATACTGGTTGTCTGAACATGGGGCTAGTATCAACTGCAGGAGAAGTCGGTAACCTTTAGCCATTACCCAAAACTAGAGTTCACAGGGATAGAAACCGCAGGAGATTGTCACTTATCTCTGCACTACAAGCCAAAGGATGATGAGGAAAGGTTGTATGGCCTTTCTTACTGCTGTTGTCATCACAAAGAAGGAAGTCAAAGTAGAGGACATCCATGTGTCAGCGAATACGCTGATGTCTTTCCCGAAGACTTGCCAGGAATCCTCCTGAGCGAGAGGTCGATTTTACCATCGAGTTGGTCCTTGGAGCAGCACCAGTATCTAGGGCACCATATAGAATGTCCCCCGCAGAACTGAAGGAATTAAAAGAGCAACTAAGGAACTGTTAGAGAAGGGTTTCATCTGACCAAGCACATCGCCATGGGGTGCACCTGTCCTCTTCGTCAAGAAGAAAGATGGGTCGATGAGGCTATGTATAGATTACAGACAACTAAACCAGTTAACTATCAAGAACAAATACCCTTGCTAAGGATGATGAGTTGTTTGACCAATTATCTGGAGCTAGATACTTCTCTAAAATAGATCTCAGATCCGGTTATCATCAATTGAGGATCAAAGGAGAAGACATTCACAAGACAGCCTTCCGAAGCAGGTATGGGCATTATGAATTCATTGTTATGCCTTTTGACTAACTAATGCCCCTGCAGTTTTTATGCAGTTGATGAATAGCATTTATCGCCCATCTCTGATAAATTTGTGGTGGTATTCATCGACGATATATTGATTTACTCCAAGACAAAGGAAGAGCATGAGGAGCATTTGAGGATCTCATTACAGATTTTAAGGGAGAATAAATTATATGTCAAGCTAAGTAAATGTGAATTCTGGCTTGAGGAGGTATCCTTTTTAGGACATGTGGTAACCAAGGATGGTATCGCTATGATCCATCAAAGGTTGAGGCCGTACTGAAAGGGAAAGACCGAGAAGCGTCACAGAGATAGGAGTTTTCTAGGATTAGCAGATATTACCGAAGGTTTATAAGGATTCTCAAAGATTGCAGTGCCATTAACCAAGCTGACCCGGAAGGAAATCCTGTTTGTGTGGACCGATGAATGTGAAGAGAGTTTAACAACTTGAACAAGTGTCTGACTACTGCTCCTGTCCTCGCCTTACCCACTGAAGAGGGAGGATTTGAAATTTATTCAGATGCTTCTGGAACAAGTCTGGGGTGCGTCTTAATGCAACAAGGGAAGGTAATAGCATATGCCTCAAGACAGTTGAAGATCCACGAAGTGAACTACCCGGTTCATGACCTGGAGTTGGCAGCTGTAGTATTCGCCTTGAAAATTTGGAGGCATTATATCTATGGTGAGCAATTTAAGGTCTTTTCTGACCACAAGAGTTTGAAATACTTGTTCTCACAAAAGGAGCTTAACATGAGACAAAGAAGGTGGTTAGAGTACCTAAGGACTTTGACTTTTCCATTCAGTATCACCTGGGAAAGCCAATGTAGTGGCAGACGCTCTAAGTAGACAACCAGGAGCTATGCTAGCTAGTATGATGCTGGGCGAATGGAAGTTACTGGAGCAATTTGCAAGCTTGAACTTAGACATGGGAAAGAAGGAAAACAAGTAATGATCTCCATCTCCAGATACAATCCGATCTACTGACCGAAATCAAGGAGAAACAGAGAGAGGATCCATTCTTAGTTGAGATCAGGAGAAGTTAGAACAAAGACCTGACTTCACACTATCAGCTGAGGAAGATTACTATCCGAGGTAGAACATGTCCCTGATCATGGAGAGCTCAAGAAGAGGTTATTAAATGAAGCTCACCAGTCCAAGTACACGATTCATCCGGGAGCAACAAAGATGTACCAAGACTTGAAAAGGTCGTACTGGTGGCCAAACATGAAGAGGGATGTGGCCGATCATGTATCGTACTGTTTGACGTGCATGAAAGTCAAGGCCGAGCATTCCGTACAGCTGGTGGACTGCTACCACTAGAAATCCCGGAGTGGAAGTGAGATAGTATCGGTATGGACTTTATCATGGGATTGCCCAAGACTAGAGGTGGTATGGATGCAATTTGGGTAATAGTTGACCGATGACTAAATCAGCTCACTCTTGCCGATTAAGAGTACATGGTCAGTGGATGTATGGCTGCACTATATGTTAAGGAAGTAGTTAGACTACATGGGGTTCCATCTAGCATAATATCAGATCGGGACCCTAGATTTACTTCACACTTCTGGAAGGGATTACAAGCAGCAATGGGTACTAAACTAAATTTTAGTACTGCCTTCCATCCTAACTGATGGGCAAACCGAAAGAACCAATCAAATTGTGGAAGATATGCTTCGTGCTCTGGTGCTAGATTTTAGAGGTCGATGGGATGATCAGTTGTACCTGATGGAGTTTGCAATAACAACAGCTATCAGGCAAGTATCAAGATGGCTCCATTTGAAGCCTATATGGCAGGAGTTGCAGATCACCCCTTGCTGGGAAGAGGTTGGGGAGAACCAATGGGTTGGACCCGACTTATGAGGCGACTGTCAGGAAGGTTCAGATTGTCAGGGAACGTCTGAAGATAGCACAATCAGGCAGAAGAGTTATGAAGACAAGAGAAGGAGAGAACTAGAAATTCAGGTTGGCGAACATGTTTTTCTTGAAGGTCTCACCTTCAAGGGGAATACAAATTTGGGATCAAAGGAAAACTAAGTCCCTATTCATAGGGCCATTTGAAATTCTAGAAAGGATTGGTCAGGTGGCGTATAGACTTGCACTACCTCCGCACTGGCGAACGTACATAATGTGTTCCACATATCCATGCTGAGGAAGTATATTCAATGCCGACCATGTAATCAACCATGAGGACTTGGAGATTCGGAGGAGGACCTGACTTATGAAGAGAAACCGATCAAACTGTTCGATCGGAAGATTCAACGACTCAGGAATCGTACCATACCTATGGTGAAGGTCCAATAGAGTCGAGACGGAATTACTAATGCTACCTGGGAAACAGAGGAAAGAATGAAGAAAAACCACCCAGAACTATTCTCAGGTACGAACTACGCCATTATGTGTAAATTTGGGGACCAAATTTTTTAGTGGGGGAGGATGTAAACACCCGAAAATTTGGTGATTAAAAAATTTTGGAATAAAGGGGGATAAATTAAATAAACATGATAGAGAGACTTCCAACACCATGTATTAATGACCCATTAACAAGATTGGGCCAATAGAGCACATTTGGCCCAAGATATAAATAAACTAGGACAGAAAATACCCAGAAATTCATGCATGTAATTATGCCATAATGGAGAGGGCAAGTTAGAGTTAAAATTAAGGTAATTAATCATGAAAGGTAAGCCAAAACCGGACCCAACTCTAAGATGTGGTTTCCTAAACCTTTGCTACCTCTTTTGGTGAGAGAATCCCAGATTTGTGGAAAGTGGGAAACAGAACTCGTAGCCCCTTTCCTAGTCTCGTTAGGACTCTTAACTACACCCTAAAACTATAAGAACCCGTCCCTAAACTCTTGGGGAAGGTTTAGCAACAAGTTGGGGTCGAGAGTAGCAAGTTTGGAGCACTGGGGAAGTGGAGAACGGCTGGGAAAATTGTGGTCTTCTTCAACTCGCTCTGCATCAACCCAGAAATCTGCAGAGAGTTCTTAGCGTTCAAAGATAAGTGTTCTCGGGCCAAGATTAAAGAAACCAACACCATCATGTAGATCTTTGAGTCTAGGCATTTGCACTTGGTTTGACTAGTTTTCATGGAGTATACGTTGTGTATTGTAGTTTTCTCGAGTCTCGCACAGTTAGGGCTTTTCCGTTCTTCGTATTATGCACGTGATTCGAGATCGAAATTGACTAAACTTCCTTCATGAAAGTTCTTCTACTTGAAGTCACGATCTTCTTTTATGTTGGACGTTTTGTCCAAAACATGGTAAGAGAGTCTTGCATGATACTGCGATTTGGGCTACACTTGACTTTTTGTTCTTCATATGTTTTTTCGAGATTCTAGACTGAATTAGATCAAACCCCAACATCAAAGTTCATCTACTAGTTGACCTCGTCATCTTTAGTGTTAAACGTTTTGTCTAAATGTCATTGTTAGAGAGTTATAAGGGGGTAAGTAAACTACTGCATGAGATGTGTTTTCGGGTTCCACATGACCTATAAGTTTTGTTCTGGAAGGGCACTAGTGTCGACACTACTGGGCTAGTGTCGACACACTGTCCCAAAATAGCCAGAAGGTGTTCTGGGAAGGCCTCTAGTGTCGACACTACTTGAGCTAGTGTCGACACACTGTCCCAGATTTGTTAGAAGGTGTTCTGGGAGCTGTCTCTAGTGTCGACACACCTGAACTAGTGTCGACACTACTTGACCTTTTTGCCTTGCATTTGAAGCACTGTGTCGACACTACCTGAACTAGTGTCGACACTACTTGACCAGTTTGCATTATTTTGTCTTGTGTTTGAAGCATTGTGTCGACACCAGTAAGGGGTGTGTCGACACTACCCTTGCAAAAAATTACATAATTTGGGTCTGATCATTTCATGATGTCTACTAGCATGTGCATGATGTTATATGGTATGCATGGACCTAAAATAAATCAACCCATTGAAAAATAGTAATGATATGAATATGATTCTAACGTGTAATTGTGATTGATCTTATGTCCATTGGATTATCTTGTGATCTTGCTTATTGTCAATTGATAAGATAAAATTATGATATAAATGTGGGGATGAATACATGTTAATATGAACTTGCTAGTGGAGTTAATGTCATAATTTGCATTGAGTTTCAATAGTTTTATGTTTTCCGATGTTCAAATAATCATTTGTCAATTGCATACATGATAGGAAAGATCCGTAACTCGTCACTTACATGTTTGCACGAATAGGCACACCTTCTTGGAAATTGAGAGCAATGTTCTGCATATGATCTGTCTTTTGAAACACCCTCATGTCAAGACATTAATGAATTATGAAACATAAGATACGTCGTTATCCTGCCTTGTTTCTTGAGCTATTTGTCATACCTGACTCTATGAATAATCATGTTTCTTTTACTACGAGCTTGTTATTGAAACTCTGTGGCCATAATATGAATCTGTTTGTTCGGCACAACGTGGGACTCCGGTCCAAATTTGAACCAATGTTTATGCAATAGGGGCCTGTCTGGTCCGGGGAGGAGCACCCCAACGTACTTTTTAACCGCGGGAGTATGGACTTGTGGTGCGTAGCATGGCACTGATACGATATGCAAGATTTGTGTGAATGTGCCTTTCTTTAATATGATAAGTCTGATGTGATCTGATATGATATGATTTGATATGATACGTATGATCATGTGAACGCATGATATCTGTCTGAATATGGACCAATCTCTTTTGATACGATTCTATTATTGAATATCTGTCCACTGTATATATATGCATCTCGACTTTTGATCTGAAATGATATCCGTTCTACTCTACTATTCGATCTGTTAGTATTGCATGCATTGTCATCATGTTCATATCTTGCCTTTTAAAAATGTTAATCATGTATACTAGTGCCCGCACCATATTGAGATGTAAATCCTACTGAGCTAGTTCGCTCACCCTATCATCCTACCCTTTTTCAGGAAGTGATGAAGAACCAGTGGAGTCCGATGGGGTAAGGCAAGAGTGATGAGCACCCGCCATATGAGTCGATGATAGTTTAGAAATAGACAATTGAGTAGTCTATGTAATAGTTAACTTTTCTGGAAGTTTTATTTGAATGATGGACCTTTAGTTGGTTCTTCTTATGTAAGATTGTATCTAGTGAAGGAATGATATAAAGTATACTTTGGGTGATCATAATATAGCCTCAAATGTGATATATATTCAATTGTGACTCTGCACTATTCAACTGTGATACGTCTGTTTGTATCGTTCACGTCCCCCGTATTTATTCCGCTGCTAAATATCGGGGCGTGACAGTATTCCCTTCGTGTTGAAGGAAGACCTGTGTATCAGAGTGTTGTATACCTCTCGGGTGTGTGAAGAGAATGTCAATTGCGGCTGGATGTGTAATTGTCCTTGAGGGGGACTGTACCTTGGGTAGTGAAATCCTGAGTTGTTGCTCGGGGACTGGACGTAGGACTCCTTAGGATAGGAGGTCCGAATCAGGATAAAAATTCATGTGTTGTGTGATTGCATGCTTGTGTTGTTATCGTCTTTACTTTTAACACTAACAATCGAACGAATGTTTTCTGTTGAACGTTTTTATTGACAGGTCTTAACGCTATTCGAGATTTAAGAATCTCATTCACCCCTCTCTAGGCTTGCTAGCTAGGCAACAATAACCTGTTACAGTTCGAGCACTACACTCTTACGGTTCGAGCACTACACTATTACAGTTCGAACACTACACTGTTACAGTTCGAGCACTACACTGTTACAATTCGAGCACTACACTCTTACGGTTCGAGCACTACACTGTTACAGTTCGAGCACTACACTATTACGGTTCGAACACTACACTCTAACCTACACTATTACAGTATACATAGTAACCTGTTACAGTATTTACTTATTTGCATTATAGTATACATAATAACATGTTACAGTTAGAGCACTACACTCTTACAGTTCGAGTACTACACTCTAACTTACACTATTACAGTATATGTAATAACCTGTTACAGTATTTAGTTATTTTCATTATAATATAGATAATAGAATGTTACAGTATATTATTGCTAACATGTTGAATTTGTATGATAGAGAGCACATACAAGCCCACAAAAGACTACATAAAACGAAAATAGATATATTGCATAAAGAAGCCCCGTTACAATCTAAACTCCCTAACCCGACCACTCCGTGGAGGAGGGAGGGGAGGAGGAGAAACGGGCAGGGGAGGGAGGGGAGGAGGAACAGATGGGTTTTGCCCTAGGGCCGATGTCAGGGAGGATGTTGGTGAGGCCCTTGTGGTTGTACAGCCGAGAGGCTTTGGCTAAAACCATCTTTCAACCGATGTAGAAACCATTCCAATAGTCGAGGTTGAAGGTCAGTGGCGAATGTGGAGTCTGTGGCGTCGGGAGAGCCGGGGGCGACGGTGGCACCGGTGACGCAGGTGCCTTGCCATCCCTGTGGAGAGCACCATTAAATGAAGATATCTACAAATAAAGAGGAAGAAGACGAGCAAAAAAAATAAAAAGAAGAAGACGAGCAAGAAAGATAAGAAGAAGAAGACTCAAAGAAACTTGTGAAGGATAAGTATAAGGCCTTGAGTTCTTTTTATAGTTGTGAAAAACAGTTCACAGACCTTCAAAAAAACATGTGTAAGTGATGTCAATAGTTGTTGTAAGTGTGCTCAGCACGTTATGTAAAAACAACTTCCTATCGAACAAACTTCACAGGATTCGAAGGGACGGAAGAGTAAGACGAATATGAAAAAAGAGACGGAACTCGTGAGTTGAAGGTCATAAATGGTGACGTCGAAAAAGTAAAGACTGAAAATTAAACCGGATAAAAAGTAAAAACTTTACGTCTTCCAATATTCTGACAGAGACGAGAAAAAAAATACCACCATCTGACAAGAACCCCCAATTAATTTTCTCTTTTATTGTAGGTGACAAAATACTGAACATGGGGCACCAAATTTAAATGATTCAGCTCCCCGATCTAATCATGAATTCGGAAGGCTCAGCTGAGAGAGAAAATTGTCAAATTCAATGAAGCCATCTCGGAATTTGGTAAAAGAACTTATTTCCTTGAGACCTCAAGAACATCTAAATAGTAAATGAAAGAGAGTGACTGCTGTATTCAAATCCTTAAATCCAACTTGACTAGGAAAAAACGATATACAACAATTCCATGTTTACCATACACTCTTTATTAAGTTCACAATCAAAATCCCATTATCTACAAACACGATGTAAGTCTGCACCAACTTAAACACAGACCCCAACATCTGATGAGAGCGAGCACACTATTTCTTCTCTCTGAACCCCTCTAAATGACCCTCACTCCCCAAAACCTTTTGAAGTACCGGGGACAGGAGTCACATTCTCACAGATGCAGCGGTAACTCAACTCATTCAAGACAGAGGAAGGCTTACAACAACAAACAGTCCCGAATTTACACCGAATCAACACCAACCTGCTGTCGAGCTAGGTATCTTTCCCTCCGTTCCTTCTACAAAAGCATGCCCAAATGATTCAATAAGAACAAAGCTCCACATAAGAATGAGACTGTAAGAAAGAAAGAAAAAATGATAGAGACATTACCCATTCGTCTATCACAAGTCCTTCACCAACAATCCGCGGACCAGTGTCCTCCGGTGGCTTCTTGCGTGCCTCAAGTGCTGCCTCCGCCTCAGCCAACTGGCGATTCAGTTTCTCCATTTGCTTTATAGAGAGCAGCATCCACAACAAACAGGTTTAATAACCAAAGAAGATTCCAGAGACACCCAAAATAGTGAACAATAAAGTTTTGATGACCAGTTTCTGAGAGGCTAACTTACAGGGCAAGGGCGCTCCACATCCAGAAACACAACACGCAGAATTTGCTCAACGGACACCTGATCCTTCTGTTCATCAAACTGTAAACGACAACAGTTATAGCAAATATCCTTCAGTTTCCAAAATGAAAAGTACCAAAAATCAACAGTCAAAAAGTGGAGATGCTGAATGCTGCAGCTCAGGGGGGTGCGCGAGTTGGCTATGCACCTCACAAACGACTATGAGAAAGAGGTATCAACACCCACTGTGGACATACAAGCAGAGTGGCACAAAACCCACGTTCACATGGGTTCCGTTCCACAAACATCGCCAACACATGGGGGCTAACTGTCCTAGAGATGTTTGGCCCACCCATGGCTCGAGCTACCGGTGTGATTTGCACTTGCTTCTGGGAAGGTAGGTTTACACTTGGACATAAAGCGAGTGGGGGTGAAAAGTTCTTATAGAAGAAAAATGCAATAAGATTATGCAGGTGCTGCAACACTTTATGGAGGGAAAATGCAACACTTATGTTGCAACACCGGAGTGGGGGAATAGGATATGCACTATAGCTGAGTGCCACAAAGTTGCAATATTGATTCTTAACATACATATAAAGGCAAGTGGGTGGCATAGCAAAGGATTCTGGATTTGAGGGAGGACAAAATAAACATGAACTAGTCCTTGATTGAAAGACATTTATATTACAATAGTTTGTTCCTTCCACGAGCGTTCTACATCATGTGGATATATATATACAATATATATGTGTATATATATATATATATATTATGTGTGTGTGCGCGTGCGTGTGTATGTAACCTTTGGGTTAAAATGATAAAATTAAAAAGAAAAGGCAAATGAATCATCAGGGTAACATCAAAATTTGAAAGAGATGAAGTGTTTGGAATCAAAGACACCTTTGGACAGAGAAGGAGACAGTTGTGTGATCTCCTCCTCGGTAGCAACAAACTCCTTCCGATTTTCCAACTCAAAGATGTAATTCATGAGGAACATAAAATGAAGCGAAGACATAGTAATGATGCCACGACATTGCAGATTTGCAATGGATGATATTTTGTCTAGTTAACTTCAGAAACACACTTGTTTAGGGAAAGATATTCGAGTATATGATGTTTTTTATGTATTTGGAAAATGAGAATAGAGTTGCCTTCAAATTTAATTGAATTTTGATTTATTGGATATTGGAAATCAAAAGTCTCCTTACGTTAAAGTGGTCATCTTGTAGAGAATCTTGTCTCCCTCATGACGAGGAACATGCAAAAATATATATACAAAAATGAAGATGAGGGGACCTGTACCAAAGGAGATGTGTTCGCCTTGGGGGTGGGAAGGTGCGGTGCAGTTGGCAGAGGGAACTGCCTGTGTCGCTACAACACTATTTTGGGCTCAGGTAAACAGTGACGCATACAATCGGACTTCATCCTGGAGGGTGGACTAACTCTTCGTATTTGAAAGAAGGGGGAAACTATTATGGAAGGAATATGCAACGAGAGTATGCAGATACTGCAACTCTTTACAAAAGGAAAGTGCAACAAGACTATAAGGTACGTTGAATATGCAAAAGCACAGAAGGCTTTTATAGATGACCAAGAAAACAAAGGGCAACATCCAGAAACGAGTAAGGTATGTATTTATGAAATTGACATTCTCAATGACACAAAATATAAACTAAAGGTTGAAGTGTAAGTCATCGAATTAACACAAGAGACAGATATTTTCTGGTAACCATAAAATTCAAGTTGTCCTATATAAATCAATAAAAGAACATGCAGCTTCTCCCATGCACAGACATGTACAATGTACATAAGATGTGAACGTGGCTCACCAGTTCTGGGACGTACTCCATGGCTCCTTTAACCTTCAAACTCAAGATCTTAAACTTGACCTTGCACTTCTGATCTAGTTGCTTCTCATTGTTTTCAGGATGCTCAACAAACTTGAAGACTGCATCCAAATAAAGCTGCCCTTTAGATTGCATCAGTGCCATGGTCACATGCACTCCTTATGAAGATCTTTGCTGGCCTTTCAGCTAATAACACCACAACTAAAAATTGAAGAGTTGAGGCTATTGTACCTGTTGCTATAATACTTTCGCCAGGAGCAAGAATTGCTCCAGGGGGGCGCATAAAGCAGCTCTTTGGTGCAGTTGTTTGGAACTAAGCCAATAAGGGGAACAGATTAGTTCACAGTTAACTAAAGTGTAATGAATTGTTGGATTGCCCTTGCTAAATCATAAAATCCTATATCAGATCATAAGTATAGCTCTTTTACGGCTACCTTGAAGGCAACATGAGATTTGGTCGTATTCTTAATCCTGATTGCACTTCTAACCTGCTTACCAGGTTCATCTGGAAAAAAAAAAAAAACAAGAAAAATATCAGGAGATGGAGGTTGAAGATTATGATATCCGTATGCAGATCAAGGAAGCTAAGGAGGAACTACTTCCTAAAATAGAAACAGACTTCACCAAAGTTACCACCTAACAGACCAATAAAATGCCTTAAAGTGAGCAAGAGAAAACTCAACTTCGCTCAAGATGGTAGCAAATCCGATCTGAAAACGCACTAAGCAGGAAACCGGAGTCGTTAATGATGACAATTAAGGATAGCCGCAAGAAGATTTGCTAGGATCCGGACATTGAAGTCATCCGACTATCTAAGCCTTACTCGGATTATACGACTCCGATCTAAGTAAGAAACACTTTTTTTCCTCCAGAAAGCAAAAGGCTAAAAGCCTACAAGGAGGATAGGGAAAACGGAGAAATGAAACAAGGATTTAGCATGATTACAACGAGAATTGATAAAAAGGTGCCATTTTTGGAACCAATCACCCATTTCTCACATAAAATACGGCCAAAATCCCCAAGAGATAGCGGCGAGATCCCCTGAATCAAGACGAAAAAACTGAGAAACAACGACAAGAAAAGGAAAATTATCGAGGAGAGATCTGTTAGAATAAGCAACGAGAACCGAGTCCCAGGATTTGAAACGGGAAAAGCCACATATGCTGAAGAATTCCCACTTCGTCGAAGCCACAAAGACCAAATAGAACAAGAAGCCGACTAACAGGGGAAGTAGAGCTTGTTCGCCGGGTCGAGGCGGAGCCTGCGCCTGGCCGGCAGCAGCGACTTCGCCACCGAAGACACCCCCGAGTGGCGCTGCTGCTGCTGCAGCAGCTGCTGCTGCCGCCGCCGATCCTCCTGCTGCTGCTGCGCATTAAACCCGTCCATGAAGCCCCCTCCGCCGCTAGAGTGGCCCGCGCTGTGGTGCGTCAGGCTCTGCGTCGACGAGTTCGAGGAAGACCCCCCGCCCCCGCCGCCGCCCCCGCCGCCCCCGCCGCTCCCGCTGCCGCTCTGCCAGAATGGCATCCTGCAGAGGCTCCACACTTTTCCCTCGGTTGCCCCCCCCGACTTCCCCTCAGCTATCGCCATCATTCACAAAACACAAGCCGATCCGCGTCACAACTCCATGCACGAAAAAAAGACTCCTCCTTTCCACACTCCGCCCCACCGCCGATTGACCACGACGGGCCCAACTTGGGCAACCAGCAACAGGACCCACCGCTCTCTCCAGAAGCGCGTACCGGAGCTACGGCGGCGGCTGCTTCGGTTTCGTCTCTGTTCAGCTCTGGTCCAGAAGAGGAGGAAAGGAAGATGAATGGGTTGGGGATGGGGGGTGGGGTGGGGAAGACAAAGCTGGGTGGGCAGGTCGGATCTCAAACGGCGGATTCCGCGGGATTTAAGAGGGAGGCGTTGGAGTCCGTGGCCTAGCACGTTATGTACTCCCACCCTCCCACTCTTTCGAACTTTTGTTGGGAGTGGTTGTCGGGTGGGCCCCATCCGGGGAGGTTTCTCTTTCCCTTCTCTTTTTTTTTTCTTTTTTTTTTTTCACTGTACGTTTCATTATTTTGCCTTTCTTCTTCCCCTCGCCGGTCGGTATCTGCTTACCGCCTCCTCCGCGGTAAAATTATTCTTCTAGGAAAAGTGGAAAACACAGGTGTGGTCAATTTTTTAAGGGAAAATGCACTCACGTCCTTGCAATTATCAATCTAGTCTTTTTTTTTTTCTTACTACTCCCACTACCATGTTCAACATGTCAACAATAATTTTTTGTGACGTTCATAGCATGCTTTACCATATCACTCAGATCGATTGTATTGTATTTTCTGTAGTACGGTACGATAACGTATCGTTGAGATATAGTAGGAAAAAAATTTATTTAATTTTTTTATGATTTGATGAATATTTAAAATGAGTAAATTTCAAAAGAAAATGAATAAAACATAAGAACATCACATAGAGAGGTTGAAAAATATTAAAAAAAAATTATTTAGTCATTTAAGTCAACCTAACATAATCATTTAGTATTCATCTAACATTACATACAAACATGTCAAAATCATGATACAATCAATGAGTGTTCATCTAATATTGAGGATACAATCATGAACTCATACAAGTAAAATACAGTACTCATATCATCGTCCTCATGTTCCGCATCTTTCTTTGAAAGGTTTAACCTTCTTTTCCAACTCTATCATTGGCCATATACATGAAAAGTTACAAATTAACGTCATCTTCCGTAACAAGTAAATAAGAATATTTAACAAGTTCTTACCTAATCATCCTCATGATGCTGAGTATGTATGTCCACAAAATCCTTGTAATAGGGGGTATAACTTTCATCTCCGAACAATCTCACATTATAAGTGTTCTCTAAAAAGCACAAATAATCAGCGTAAGACATTTAATTTTCATATAGGTCTTGATACATACGTTGATACCACCACATGAAGAGACCCTGGAGACTCTGCTCACCAAGTCATGTCGCCTCAAAGCCAGAGGAGAAGCCATTCTCAACGATGCATCTTTTCTCTCTCCCCTTTCTCTCTCATATCCTCTAGAACTATCAGGGATATCACGTCTTCTACAGCCAGAAAATGGCTGATTTGCTCACGAGATCTTCATCAAAATTGTTCTACTCTTTTTCAGCTTCGTCTTCAAAGTGAAATTACTTCGATTGGTGGTATGTGCCCAATGTTATAGTAGATTATTCTTCACCTCTCTCTCATATCATCATCTACACATTCGAGACTTCTTCATAAAAATTGTTCCCCACGACTTCCTCTACAAGCTCCAACTGAAATCACATCAAATAAATATCTATGCTTAAAGATACAATAGATTATTCTCGACCTTTTCTCTCATATCGTGATTCAGATCAGCAGTGAGTGTGGCCTCTCCACAGCCTGAATGAGAGTGATCCAGTCTTTGAGCTCTTCATGAAAGTTGTTCTTACCATCACTACCACTAACTCCAATGTTATCATTATAAAATATTATGATATGACTAATGTATTCTATTAGATCAACACTAAGAATCTGAAAAACATAAACAAAACTGTAACATCTTAAAATTTATAATAAAATATTAATATGACACTAAAAATTTAAAAGTGATAGTAAATTATACGTAAGACATGACCACTTATATAAAATATAATTATCTTTAATTTTAGAATATTTTCATATTATTAATATAATTCTGGTACTATCTTTGATTATGCGCACTTCGACGGAACGACATCCGATTCTAAAAATAAAGTCAAATTCAAATTCATCATAATTATAAAAATATATATTAATTCTAAAAATATAAATATCAAAATTATTGATGCATAACTGTTGAGATTAAGTCGACCTAATAATTTTTGGGACACTTTTTACTTGACGAAAAATTAATTTTAAAAAATTTAATTAAAATTACTATAATTTGTATCATCTCTTAATTAATTTATATTTAAAATTTTATCTCAATTAGATACCATTTAATCTCTTAGATGTTGAGATTAAGTCGACATAATGATTTTTTGGACAATTTTTACTTGACAAAAAATTAATTTTAAAATTTAAATTAAAATTATTATAATTTGTATTATATTTTAATTAGCTTATTTTTGAAATTTTATCTCAATTAGACAACATTTAATCTCTTAGATGTTGAGATTAAGTTGACCTAATGATTTTTGAGACAATTTTTACTTGACGAAAAATTAATTTTAAAAATTAAATTAAAATTAATATAATTTGTATCATCTCTTAATTAGCTTATGTTTGAAATTTCATCTCAATTACACACCAATTAGTCTCTTAGATGTTGAGATTAAATCGACCTAATAGTTTTCCAGATATATTTTACTTGACAAAAAATTAATTTAAAAATTAAAATAAAATTACTATAATTTGTATCATATCTTAATTAGCTTATGTTTGAAATTTCATCTCAATTAGACACTATTTAGTCCATTAGATGTTGAGATTAAGTCTACCAAATAATTTTTGAAACAACTTTTACTTGAATAAAAATTAATTTAAAAAATTAAATTAAAAATTACTATAATTTGTATCATCTCTTAATTAGCTTATGTTTGAAATTTTATCTCAATTAAATACCATTTAGATCTCTTAGATAAACCGGATGTGAAAAGGGAAGAGAAAAAAAAATATTCAAATGGCTTGCCATGGACCAGATCGTACCGATCCACGGCGTGCCGCTGCGGCACAAATGGGGTGACCCGACCATGGGCATGGTGCGGTTTGGCCAAACCGCACCAGTACAATGCGGTTTGGCCAACCGTGGTTCATAGTGAACTAATTATATGTATAGTTTTGTGGTGAGGGGAAAAGGTATAATGAGAATTAGAGTATAAAATATTTGGTTATAGTGTTTAATAAATAATGACAAATAAGTGATCACAACATAGTTGTTTATAGGGGTGTTAATTGAGTCAAATGACCATAGGAACATAATGGCCTATGAGTTCTATTGAAGCCCATTTTGCTAAGTTCAATAATTAACAAGCTAGACTTGGGTGGGCCAGTCGAGTCGAGGAGCCGAGAAGAAAATAGAGATGATTTCGAAATGTTGGAGAGAGAGGAGAGGGGTGGTAGGTAGGGATGTTCAAACTTTGGGCCAATCCGAAAAATAAAACTGAATCGATCGGTTCGATTCGATTTTAAAACCCCTTCGGTTCGGTAAATTTCACATTGTGGAATCGAAATGAACCAATTATCTATATATAATATATAAAATTTTGCAATAGAATATGTAGCACAAGTGGTTAAGACATTGATCTTTTATGGGCGATTGTGAGTTCAAACCTCACAACCCCCTTAAAAAGATAACTTTTTGAATTTTGATTCAAGCTGTTCAGTTCAATTTGTCAGAAAAAATAGTTCAATTTCGGTTTGAAAAAAAATAAGAGTGAACCGGACCGTGTTCACCTCTAGTGGTGGGGGAGTAGGGCCGGAGGAGGAAAGTGGAAAGAGAGAGATATCGTGGTAATGGCAGAAGGGGATGGAGAGCCGACGACCACAGGATCTAGCGAAGGAGGGGAGGAGGAGAGCGTGAAGCTGTTCGTGGGGAAGGTGCTGAAGAACATGATGGAGGCGTAACTGCTCGACATGTTCAAGTAGGTGGCACTGGTCGACGAGGTCAACATCATCAACGATAAGGCCACTAGGGCCTCCAAAGGTGTCGTTCCTCAGACCTCAAGCTCGATCACCTCTATTTTTTCACCATGTTTATTTATCTCTTTTGCCGGGTCCTTTTGGGGTTTTTTGCCATTTTATTTTCCTTTTTTGCCTAGGATGATGTGCATTTGGAAAGTTGCTACATGCAGATTTGTGCATCTGCCAGTCTCTCTGCCTGAATGTTGTGCATCTCATTTTGATCTATCAAACGTGAGTTGGACTTGAGTTGGCTCATCTTGATCTTGGACTGGACTAGGCCAGTCCAAACCTGCCCATTGACACCCTTGATTGCCTGGTAGTAACTAGTGGTCATGAAAACAACATTTATGGTGGCCATCAAGATAAAAAAAAGTCAAAGACATTAAAGAAAAATTCCCTATCAACTATTGAAAAAAAAAGAAAAAGAAAAGGAGAGGCCATACCCTTTGTATACGAACTGAGCACCAGTAAACACTTTTTAAGGTTCCATTAATAAATTATAAAAAATCTTCTCAAACAAAGACGATGAGGAAGGGATGACATTTTACATATATCTTGATAAAAACTTCCCATAAAATTCATATGTCAAGTGGGTATATGTAAATATAAGCATAAGATAGATGTTCACACAATTTTACAATTATCACAAGGGTACATCCATAAAACACCCTAACCTAGTTCTGCATATATATATATATATATAATTTTCCATGGACCCCCCGCCCCAGGGTTCGGGAGGTGCGGTTAGACGCGGTATGTGGTGCGGCCATATCCAGGGTTATTAAATGGGCCGGGCCATGAGGAAGCTGGCAGTTGACCTGTGGAGACGCGGAGTTGCCTTTTTCATACCCCCCACATGCCACCCGTGAAGCCTTTTCGACAAACAGCACAGTAACATCTCGAGTTTGTAGTGCTCATCAAGCCGTCACTCTCTCTCTTCTCTCTTATCAAGTTCTCTCTCTCTCACACACACATCAAGTTTTCTCTTTCTCTCCTCTGTCTTCCTATTCTTATTAATGCAAATTGTTCCATGAATGTGAGTGTAGTTTCCTAATTCAAATTTGAAAGTTTTTAGGTCAACGAAGGCTTTTAGATCAAAATTCGAAGCATTTTTCCCTCTAGGAATGGTTTGGCATGTCGGGAAATGACATAAAAAATTCATCAATTTTAATAAAAAATCATGAATATCAGATATTGGTTTCGAAATTGTTGGTTTACCAAAATATTCAATTTTGGTTTTAGAAGGTGCCACATGGCCGGGTCAACTGATTTTCGAACCTTGTAATTGGTTCTAAAATGCGGGGGAGATACCGTTAAGTGATTTACATAATCCCAAACACAAGAGAAATGCCATTTTTACCGTATTTATATTACATTTTGCGGTGGTTCACACCCATACGACCTCTTATACAAAACTACCTTTTAGACTAGGCAAGGAAAAAAAAATACATCATAAAACATCCCTCTTGTAATTAATTAATGGCACACGCTTTAAATATTTACTCCTTGGAGCAACACGGGAAATGTTCACGGAGAGGTTTTGGTCTTTTTTTTTTTTTTTTTTTCTTGGATGGGTACGTGTTCCTAATTTTGACCTAAAAATTATGAGCAAGAGAAACCTTGTTACCTGTTGCGGAAGCACCCCATCCCCTACCACGTTCTATATATAAAAGAGCGGATCTCATAGTATTTTGAATCTTGATAGCTACAAAGCCCACCAGATTTGTGGCCAGGTGGGCGCCCCACGAGCAAGCAGCAAATTCTGTCCTATGAGTAATCTTCTTATCGGAGTTATCTTAATGTTGGAATCCTCATCATGGAAACTGAGTATGCAGGCTGATGAACCTGCATTGTGTAGGGAGGGGGGGGGGTTCAAAAGTTTTGAATTCTCTATGGGGTGGATGTGACATAGACATTCATCATTATGGGACATAACAGATGGAGAAATGCTTTGTGCACATTTGCACGGTCAAAATGCTACGCTTGAATCACCGATCCTTGGTCATTGGTCCACGTGTAACCCGTCCACGTCAGCCGCCCTTACACCCTCGCCGCCTGCTACGCGGCTTTCTCGAGCCGTTTCATCATGAAACCGCCACAGTCACGAAACCGCAATTATGTGATATATTTTTTAACCCAATTTTGCTCTTCCCGCCTTTTGTGCCAATTGTCACCGGAATTTTGAGTCTTTGTAAAGTGAAATCTTTGTATTTGTCACTGTAATCTTTGTATTTGTCACTGAAAGAAATATATTTGTCACTGGAATGAACCTATTTGTCACTATAATTCGTAAGTCTATGTAAATTAGAATATTTGTATTTGTCACTTGAATTTTCTTTTTGTCAGTGAAAGGAATGTATTTGTCACTGGAATCTTTTTATTTGTCACTGAAATCTTTCTATTTGTCACTGAAATGAATGTATTTGTCATTGGAATCTTTCTATTTGTCACTACAATTCGTAAGTCTATGTAAAGTGGAATCTTTCTATTTGTCACTGGAGTCTTTCTATTTGTCACTACAATGAATGTATTTGTAACTGAAATCTTTCTATTTGTCACTACAATTCGTAAGTCTATATAGTGGAATCTTTCTTTTTGTCACTAGAATCTATCTATTTGTCACAGAAAGGAATGTATTTTTCACTGAAATCTTTTTATTTGTCACTGAAATGAACCTATTTATCACTACAATTCGTAAGTCTATGTAAACTGGAATCTTTGTATTTGTCACTAGAATATTTCTATTTGTCACTAAAAGGAATGTATTTGTCACTGGAATCTTTCTATTTGTCACTACAATGAATGTATTTGTAACTGAAATCTTTCTATTTGTCACTACAATTCGTAAGTCTATGTAAAGTGGAATCTTTCTATTTGTCACTGAAATCTTTCTATTTGTCACTACAATTCGTAAGTCTATGTAAAGTGGAATCTTTCTATTTGTCACTACAATTTGTAAGTCTGTGTAAAGTGGAATCTTTCTATTTGTCACTAGAATCTTTCTATTTGTGATAATAGAAAGATTCCAGTGACAAAGACTCAATACTCCATTTAGATGTTGCAATGGAGGAGGCTCTTCTCATATTATTTGGCACAAAAGGTGAGAAGGACAAAATTGGGTTTAAAAAAATATCTCACACAATTGTGGTTTCGTGACTGTGGCGGTTTCATGATGAACGTCTCGGAAGCTGCGTAGCAGGCGGCGAGGTGTAAGGGCGGCTGACGTGGGCGGGTTGCACGTGGACCAATGACCACTACAAGAAAAAACGCTTATAGAGACCGATAGAGACCGAAAATTTCGGTCACTATTCGGTCACAAAATAGGGACCGAATAGTGACCGAAATTTTCGGTCTCTATATTTTGAGACCGATTATGTTCGGTCACTATTCGGTATCAAAATAGGGACCGATTGAATTCAGTCACTATTCGATCCCAAAATAGGGACTGAATAGTGACCGAACTATTCGATCTCTATATTTTGGGACCGATTCTATTCAGTCACTATTCGGTCCCAAATAGGGACCGAATAGTGATTGAAAATAATCGGTCTCTATATTTTGGGACCGATTATATTCAGTCACTATTCGGTCCCTTTGACTGAAATTTTCAGTCTCTATAGTTTGGGACCGATTAAATTCGGTCCCAAAATTGGGACTGAATAGTGACCGAAATTTTCGGTCTCTATAGTTTTGGGACCGATTTTATTCGGTCCCTATTCGGTCCCTATTTTGGGACCGAATAGTGACTGAATTTAATATGTCCCTATACTTTAGGACTGATTAAACTCAGTCACAATTCGGTCACAAAATAGTGACCGGATAGTGACCGAAATTTTCAGTTTCTATATTTTGGGACCGATTAAGTTCGGTCACAATTCGGTCACTATTTGGCGATGAAATTTGTTTACCTCTAATTGGCGACAGAATTTTCGTCGCTGTTTAGAGACAAATCTTCCTCCCTCCGATTTATACTTAACTAACAGATGTTGCTAACTATTAATTATATTTTTAGTAGTTTAGTTATATATAGATATAGTTATCTATATTTATTATATATGGATTATATATTATTTAAAAAATAAATAAAACAAATACAAATTCATTAGTTACACTTTTAGTTTATTGAATATATGTGTACATTATATGTTATTTTACTTAATTTTCATTAACCATTGGTGCTAACTATTACCTATTTTATTTATATTATGGTAGTTTAGTTATATTATAGATACAATTATTTGAATTATTCAAATAAATATATTTATAGTATATATTATATATAATTATTATATAAAATAAGATAAGGCGAAGATAAATATATACAATATAATTTATAAGTTCTGTTTTTTTGTCTAGTTTATATATATATATATATATATATATATTACACATTGCATTTACATATTTGTAAATGTATTATATTTGTTTAGTGAATATAATTATATGATAAAACATTATGCTTAAAATATTATATTTTATTTATTATATATTCAAAATAGTAATGTTTAACTTTTATATTTCATATGAGATATATTCTATTATACTCATTTAATATTATGTAACTCATCGCTTAGATTTTAGATTGAGAGCGAATCTGACAGGCATATTTTTATTATGATGAAATCCAACGGTTCGATTTTGATTAACAATATGTTCAATGGTTAGATCTTAATCAAATTTAGATCGGGAGTGAATTCGACTGTCAAACTCAAATCCAACAATCAAGATTTAGATCTATAACAAATCCAATGTGCGATCGTGATTAGATTGTTATAGATTGACAACAAATCTAACTGATTAGATATCTATAGATCGAAAGTGAATTCAAAGGTCAGATCTTTGATCAAATGAATATCGATAGTGAATCCAACTGTCACATTTTGTTCAAACTTAAATCCAGCGATTAGGATTTGGACCTGGAGCAAATCCAATGTAGGGATCTTGATCATATATTTAGGTTGGTAAGAAACCCAACTGATCAAGTATACATAGATCGAGAGCGAATCTAATGATCGAATTTTAGATTGAATGAAATCCAATATTGTGTTGACTCTCTGAAGAGTAGAGTCGACTCTCTGAAGGATAATGTCAACTCTCTGAAGAGTAAAGTCGACTCTCTAAAGGATATGTGTTGACTCTCTCTTGCTTTTCTATGCCTGTTGATCAAGAGATTGGTCTTAACAAAATTAACCTCACCTTACAAGAAAGCTGATATATGTAGACGACTGTAGATCGTGGTCATCTACAAAAAGTAACATTTGTAGACGACTATTTCAATCATCTACATTATATATATATATATATATATATATATATATATATATATATATATATACATCATATATATCTATGTATCTATATCTATATCTCCAATCTATATATCTATATCTATTAGCACATAGATATATCTCTATGTATCTATAATCTATATCTATATATATATCTATATATCCATATATATAATCTATATAAATATATCTATATATATGTGTCTATAATCGATAATATATATTTCTTTTATATTAAATACTATTCATTTTTACATTTATATTAATACATTGAAATTAATATTCTGATAGATACATAAATATTAGTAATTTTAGTTTGTAATTAATATTTAAATATAATTTATAAGATCTTACTATTTTAAATACAAATAATAAAAAAGTAATATTTAACTTATAATATATCTTACTATTATAAATACTAATAATAAAAAGTATATTTTTTAAAATATATTTTAAATAATAAGTTTAAAACCTTCCTAAAATAATCCCCTCCCGCGGCACCAAATCTCCACCCGCGCCAAATCCTCAATATTGCCCCCTCCCCGGCGCCAAATCCCTCTGTTCTCTGCTTCCTCCTCCCCTCCCCCCCCCCGTCGCCCCCCCCCCCCCCCCTCCTTTTCCTTTGCGAACCCCTGCCTCCGCCCCCTCCTCCTTCCCCCCCCCCCCCTTGCGAGGGCCTCCGCCCCCTCCTCCTCCCCCCCGTCGCCCCCCCACCCCCCCCTTGCGAGGGCCTTTGCCCCCTCCTCCTTCCCCCGTCGCTCCCTGCGAACCCCCACCTCCTTTCCCCCCGTCGCCCGCCCCCCCCCCTCCTTTGCGAAGCCCCTGCCTCCCCCCCTCCTCCATCCCCCCCCGTCCCCCCCCCCCTGCGAGGGCCTCCGCCCCTCCTCCTCCCCCCCTGCCTCATCTTCGTCCACCTCGGCCAGTCCATCACCGTCCACCGCGCCCGCCTCTGGTGGTTCATCCTCGTCAACGTCCTTCTCAGCACCTCTGTGTAGTTGTACTCGTGCCGAGAGGGGTCTCTCCGATTTAGAGCAGCAGGCTGGCCACTGGGCGACACCCGCCTCTGCTGCCGTGTCGTGCTGCCATTGCCATCGCCGGCCCCCTCCCATGCCTCTGTCGCCATCATCAAGCACCCTCCTCGAGAGGATGGGGTCCGTTCCCCGCTTCCAGCACGTCGCCTCCACCGTGCCGTCCCCACCACCCCGGCACGCGCGTCGCCCCCGCTTCGGTGCATGGACGCTGTCGCCACCTCCATCGACCGTGCTCGCCCCTGAGGTGCCCGCCTTTTTCTTTCCCCTTTAGCTTTCTACTCCTCTTCCACCCTCTCGTTCGTTTCTCTTGCCATCTATCCTCTTGCTTGATGGAACGAATGCATGTCTTCAGAAGGGGGAAAAAGTTCCTATCTTTCTTTCTCGTTTCTTTACTAAGTAATTCCTACGAAGACGGTTCCCGTTCCCACGCGATGTGGGACAGCTCCCACGTCAAATCCGTTGCTCGGAATGCGCATGCACGGCCCTGAGTGTAGGGGGATCGGAGCCCAAAACTGGCGAATTCTGCTTCTGATGTACTAGAAAGGAAAGGTTGGTAGTGTGTTTACCCATTGTGTCACTTGCTGAGGCAGATTTGGGAGGATGTGGAACAGGCATAATGTGCCAACTGGAGATCGCCGAATATACTATAGTCTGCCGAGGGGAAAGCAAGAGGGACGAGCCAAATTGGCGGCAGAAAAATTATGCACATATACTAAGCCTTTCGACGTGGTTTTCCATACTGAGGACTACCCTTAGCAGCATGGCTATGGTTTTTGTTAAATATGCAATCATATTCTTTTACTACTGTCGTTTAAGTCTTCCTCGTGTATCTACTTGGCACGGCTTTGGAGTTATCATCATGCTGCTGCACAAACGTTCTAAAGTTTCCTTGACGAGGGCTCTTGTCTATGTGCTTCTAGCTCTTTTCAATCGGTTCCAAGGATGCAAGCTAGTTTGATATAGCAACTAGTAAGTGGATTTTTCGTATTTAATCATTGTATTCTTTACTTAGCTGTTGAAGTGGTCAGCTTAGTAAAGACCTTTGAATTTGTTTTTCTTTTTGAAGGTAAATAAAGTCCTTTTTTGACTTGTTGTTTAATGTTTGATTAGATTGTGCACTATTTATTTTCTGTTTTTTTTTTTTATTTCCATCAACGTGAAATCGAACAACCAATTTCCCCTGCATATCCTTAGACCTGTAATTAGGCTTTTAACTTACTGGTTTGCTGATATAATGCCACTACTCTAACATTCTTCTTTAGGTCTGAGAAGTGCTTGTGCAACTATTTACACATACTGAAGGGGCAAGTTTGTTACTGATCTGATTCATCCTGGCATTTGTGCGATCATCATTTTTTTCCCCATTCCAGTTCTACTTTCCTATCCCTGTAAAAAATCTTGGTGGTACATTTTGGTTTAGGCCTATGAATGATTTATGGAGCTCTTAGAATTCTTGTTAATAAGGAGGGCAGTGATTACCCGTGTGTTCATTTCGTTAAAAACCCAAAAACCTAGGCTTTATGTTGCAGGAAACATCTAGGGTAAGGAGGGAAGGTGCCGTTAGATTAGCTGATGTGGGAGTAAACCTCAACACATTCAAATGATAAAACAAACAAATAGAAATATGCAATATCTTTTGTTGGTTTAAGACTTTGTAATGAAGAAAGACCATTTGATAGTTAATGTCTTTAGAAATTGGAATAACATTGTTGCATGATTTCTTTTTCCTGCAGTGACATTGCATAGTTTGGAAATTTTTTTCCATTTTAGAGTTTATATCCTTCAGACCACTCAAAATAAAAATGTTGTAGGTATTTCCTCATCATATTTGGTACATAATAATGTTTTTTATTACATCATAAAAGGTGATATGTATCAATACTTCAACAGTTATCTTAAAATAGGCATTGAGATAATGAAATACATGTGAAATGAAACTAAAATGAATAGATGGCTGGTAGTTAGTTGCTGGTACTTGAGAGTATTTTCCACCTTCAAATGGTGATATATTTTCTTTGTTTTCTGAATAACTAAAAAGATGCTTGCTTCACAAAGTGTAAACAAAATATTGATGGGCCCTGAGAGGATAAGACATAAGAGCACCATTTGGACAAGTATTGTTACGGTTCCATACTTCACCTTTTTTTTTGGGGGGGGGGGTAAGAACTCAAAGGTGGTAGGAATGATTGATGTCACAATGAATCTGATGATTGTTTTCCATTCATTTTTTGGAAGAGGAAAACAACACCAACGATTGGGCTGCTGCTTCATTTAGCTTGAGCCCTAATGTGGATGTCATCTCCTTCCCACCACTATTACACATATAACAGTAGGCAAAAACACAAAGACCACTGATTGCTGGGATTAAGTTAACAATTGGCTTACAGTAGATGAGAACACACAGCCATTTTAGCATGTAGTAAGAAAAACTAAATGCATGTGAATTGAAATGCCAAGTCATCAATGATGGATATTTCAATATTTTGATTCATCTTTGATTCGAGTTGCTTTGTGGTGGAACAGGCTCTCTATTTCTGTGTCCCTTTTCGAGAGCAACTGCTTGACTATCATGCAAATATAAGAATACAGGAGAACCAGAGGAGAATTTGTTGACATGCTTGGCAGATCTGTTTACTCAGTAATAGCCTCACCCCCACCTATGATGTTTTCTGTGCATTTTAACTAGTTTTGATTTTGCACACTGGTTTTCTTTCTCTCCTTCTAATCTCACACTGGTTTTGTGACACAAGATCCTGGGTAGGGGAGTAACATATCAGGGTTCAGAGGAGGTGTCTGGGATGACTTGGAACGATAAGAAATCCTATTTAAAATTTTAAGATGGTTGAGATTCTGACATACACATGTGATCGTAAGTTTAAGTTGCAGATCAAAGACTTTTTTTTTTGTAGGTAATGGTGATGTGGTATTAATAAAAGACATATACAAAGATATACAACATCCTCATGGATGAACAAAAGATATTGAGGACCACATGGACGTGGTTCTGATTAGCAAATCATAGAATATAAACTGAGCTAAACATTAATATTGAAGTGGCGCAAAATGCTCTTCTCCCTTGTGTGAGGTTACGTCGGAATTGACAAGTTTCAAAACAAAATCTTGTATCCTTCAAAATATAGCAGAAGTTGAATTGATGAGGTTCTTCTCCTTCAAAGACCCGTAAGCAACATTCCCGCCATATCCACCATATTGTGAATCGAAAGACCATTTTCCCAAGCTTGGTAAGTGGGCCATTTGTAGGGAAACTTTGTTGCAAAAGTTCTATCTCACCATGTAATGTGTCTGAGGGTGATCGAGTGAAAAAAACGAGACAAAATAGTCCCCCATATGGATCTTGAAAAGTTACATTGGAAGAATAAATGATCAGCTCCTTCTTCTTCATTCCTACAAAGAGCACACCTATTTGCTAACTGAAAGCCTTTTTTTCTGTAGAATATCTAGAGTGGGCAGGCGATGCAAACTTGCTTGCCATGAGCATAGTGAAGCCCGTTGGCATGTAGGAGCTGTCCATATCCAATTATAATATGCATAAGGCGAAGATCGAACCCTGATAGCATTCCAAGCTGAACGAACCGTGAATGTCCCTCATCATGAACCCAACATATTCTATCCGAGTTTCTTGTCAAATATCAACTGAGGATATTAAGGAGCAGAGGGTCATCATGTTAACAGATGGTCTTCTTGGAAGAGGGAACAACCCACACCCTGTTGAATAATATGTGAGACAATCAAATTCTTGGGTAGACCAAATCCTTGGCGTATGCCATCACCATACATATTGATAATAATATGTCCTCTGATCCAAGGATCATACCAAAGACTAGTCTCAGCTCCTGTAGATATATGGTATGTAATATGGGGAAGAAGCCATTCTCTAGCTTTGAGGATTGCTTCCAAGCTGCAGAGTAATGAGATTTAATTGTATGCACCAGATAGAGTTATGTTTTAAATACCTAGCCTTTGACCATTTGGCCCAAGGCTGTCCACAGACTGTAGAAGATCCCACAACAATTTCATCAAACTAGCTTTGTTCCATTCCTGTAAATGCCTCAGCCCAAGACCACCTTCTCTCTTGGTTTTACAAATGCTATCCCATTTAACCATATGCACACTCCTTGACTAGAATTACCTTCCCAAAGAAATTTCTGCAATAGGCGTTCTATCTCATCAATGACGCTGATGGTATAAGAAAAGTGGCTGGCCAATATATGGAATAAGACCATAGTATAGATTTAATTAACTCCACACGACCAGCTTTAGAGAGAAATCTGTTTTCCATGAGTTCAGCCTCTTCTTAATTTTCTCCATTATAGGCAGACAATGATTCCTTTTCAGCATTGAGGAAATAGGGGCAAACCTAAATATGGAGTTGGTAGCGTACCCAATGGAACATTGATATGTAGCTTGATCCGATCAGGCTCCTTCACTGCTGCTCCTACTAGATATATCTGCTTTTTTGAGGAATTCATATTAAGTCCTAATTGGGAGAAGAAGTCCTGGAAACTGCTGAAATAATAGAAATGGAAGGCATATCTGTTAGTTATGGATGTCCTCAAGCCAATCATAACTTGTACAATCTTGTTCTTTGATAATAATAATAAGGCTTTTATTCATTCTGTGTAATTCGTTTAACGTTTCATTATGAAGTCCATGAATATGCGCAATGGATATTAATTATGATGAGATCATAACAATGAGATTAATATCCTTAAAACGTATATTCTTAATTGTTCCTAGTCGGAGGATATCCGAGGAGGACATCGGATATCCGGTTAGACTAGTACAGGTTGCACCTGCTCATATGATGAGGGTGACTAGTCTCATAGTCACTTGTGTGGAGACACTAAGGTGAATCTGTAGGTGCTCATTGGAGAATGAGTTCACTGAACTGATCCGTTATGAATCGCTGGATGGTAATGTTACCTAACTGTCAACCAGCTAGATTCATTGTCACAGTGGCGTGATTGGTCCTTAGACCTGAGACACCAAGGACACCTTGTTGGTGGACTTCTGGGTTTTGACCTTGACTTATAGATCTCTAGCCATGAGGTCTTAATCAGTTAAGTGATCGGATCTAGGGGAATACCTTCGAAGGTGATTGTGTGGTCAATATGGGATCGCTCGCTCTCGGTAATAGGAGATGAATGCTCTATGGAAGGATGCCTGATAGTCCCTGGCCAGGGCAAGACCAATTATCAGAAAAGAGTTTTCTGATATAGTTATGCGGCATCTAAACCGAGTGAGTGTGCAATTTAGGGTTTGACAGTTGACCATACCCTAAGTGCACTCGGGAGCATTGTACGAGCGAAGGAATATAGTCACGTGGTAACTGATGATACAAAAGGTTCCTTGAATGGGTTGCTGAACCCCAATGCTTTCCAGGATCAAGTGGTGTTGCTTGGCACCCAACTTGATTGGAAGCCTGGTCAATTATCGTGAGATGATAATTGATTATGTGATTAATTAATATGAGATGTTAATTATTACCATAGTCAATAAAGAGTTATTGAGCTTAATGGGCTGAAAACTGACTAGCAGTTGGGCCTAGAGGGTCATACGCATAAGAGTTCCGAGCAGACTGGGCAAGGTGTTTCTTTATAGACAATGACTGGGTTTTTGTGAAAAACTGCGGTGTCTATAAATATACGTTGAGAGTTAAACCCTGGGCCAAGCTTCAGGCTTAACCTGGCCGCCCCCCTCCTCTCTCTCTCCCAGGGCGCCCCCCACCCTCTCTCCCTCTCTTCGGCACATGGTGGAGCTGAGATCCGGAGACGCGTGGAGAACGAGGAGATCCCTCTATGTCCGGAGCTCGCGTGGATACGTCTAGAGGCGGACACTTGAACGGCTTGAAGCACCGCGCCTCCTGCGCCACCTCCTCCCCGGATTCGGGAGTTACGCACCCCGCAAAGGTAAGATGAGATCTGCCTGTGCGTGGTTTTTCCGTTTTAAGTTCGATTCCGCGGCCGGCAACGATATCTACCTGAGGGATTCGCGTTTCCGCTGCGCTCTGTACGAAACCCAACAGTGGTATCAGAGCCAGGTTGCTGGTACGTTCGGAATCGGCGTCTCGTGTATGATATTTTATGCGTTTTCGTCGATTCACGTTGTGCATGAGTCGCCATGTTTGATGTGTTCATGGGTCCACATGAGATGTGCACTTGCTGCTTGGCACATGGAAGATGTTCCTGGTACCAAGGGCTTCACGGAGAACCCTTTGTGGCGTCGTTTGGCCCACTGTGGAGGCCACACGACCCTCTGCAAGATGCCGCCGTCGTGCAGATTGCCAGTCCAAGATGGGGCGTTTTTGCAGATTTTTAGGGCTTTTCCGGGGTTTTCTGGGTGCTTAGGGCGGAGGGTGGCGGCCTCCGGCACCGCCGGCTCCGTCTGCGGCCGCCGGAGGCGGCGCGGAGGGCGGCAGGGCCGCGCCCCACCGGCGCTGCACCGGTGGGGGGCGGCGGCTAGGGTTTTCCCCCGCCGCCGCGGGCCCTATCGGGCGGCGGGGGTGACCCCGCGCGGGGCCCCCCCGGCCGCGCGCGGGTCCGCGCCCGCGGGTAAGTCGCAGGCGGACCCCCGCGGGTCCCGGGCGGCCGATCGGCCCGCGTCGGATCCGGACCGGCCCGCCCCCTTTCCCCCATTTTTCCATTTTTTCTTAATGTTTTTAAATTGTTTAAAAAAATTAGAAAATGTTTTAAAATCCCATAAAATTATGAAATTAGTTTTAAGAGTTTTAAAAATATTTTAACTCTCTGTAAATTATTTTTCATATATACCCATTACTTAATCAGTTTAAAGGAAATCTGAAACCGTTTCTAGTTGTTTCCTCTAATCTAATTAAGACATGTTAATTGATTTAGAAATGTGATTTAAATTAATTAACTGTACATCTTGGCGACTTCATGCAGTAACGATGAATGACATTATCTAATGTCGATTAGATGTAATCCATGTTAGCTAAATTGTTTAGTTAAATGGTTTTCAAATATAGTTATTATATTTTTGAAGTAAAATATTTCAGAAGTATTATGTGATAATTGCTTGTTGATGCATGTGATGTTGTGGATGGATGGTCATGGACTTAGATATCATGTGATGAATGTTATGGTTAATGGCAAATGATGTAATTTATGAGGACTGTGTGCCTCCCTCTCTCCCTCTATTAAATCCAGGTTGTACATTCTATCTCCCTCCTGTTATGTACTCCCCTTGACTTGTTCAAGGTTTCTTATTATTATTTGATGTATATTTATGGGCCTGTGAGCCCAAATTTAAATATTACTTGTAATTATAAGAAGCGGATTGGCGGAGATGGAGGAGAGTACCATGCAGGACCTTCATGGAGATAAAGTTACATCAAGCTAAAGCATCAGATGCAGAACTGCCATTTGTTCACCATATTTTGTGATTACCAACTGGCTCTGGTAATGCCACTCTAG
>JACBKR010001635.1:0-40933 GCA_014218235.1 Colocasia esculenta | reverse complement strand
ATCAATGCACAACCTTAGGGAACCATCCTTCTTCTTCATGAATAATACAGGTGCACCCCATGGTGACACACTAGGGCGAATAAACCCTTGTCCAGCAAATCCTGCAACTGCTTCCTCAGCTCAGCTAATTCTGTAGGTGCCATCCGATATGGAGCCTTAGAGATAGGAGAGGTGCCTGGAAGCAACTCTATAGTAAACTCTATCTCCCTAGCTGGTGGCAATCCAGACAAATCATCAGGAAACACGTCTGGAAACTCCTGCACTACTTCAATCTCCTCAAGGGTAGGTGACTGATCAACCTTCGGTACTAAGACCACGCTGGCAAGAAATGCGTCACACTC
Source organism: Colocasia esculenta (assembly GCA_014218235.1). Lineage (NCBI taxonomy): Eukaryota > Viridiplantae > Streptophyta > Magnoliopsida > Alismatales > Araceae > Colocasia > Colocasia esculenta. The sequence goes on along the minus strand of JACBKR010001635.1, from coordinate 40,592 downwards.
CTTGTTCACCATCCTCATCGCCTTCATGGCGGAGATCACAAACCTTCCTGCAAAGTTCCTTGGCAATGGATGTGAAAACTCATCCTCACCAGGAATATGGAAAGTAATCTTCTTCCCACGACAATCCACCAAAGCATAGTGCTCCTCAAGCCAATCCAGACCTCGAATTGCATCATAGTCCTTCATCTTAAGCACAAAGAAGCACCCAACTAAACCTCAATCCTCAATGCACACCAGTAAAGATGGAATATACTTCCTAGTCGATACTGTACCTGCTGGTGTGTGCACAGACAAAGGAACCTCTAACTCCTCAGCCTTTACTCCTGACTCTAATGCTAACTGCTTCGCAAACCGCTCGGAAATAAACGAGTGAGTGACACTCGTATCAAACAAAACTCGAGCGTGCACACCCATGAATAGAACCATACCTTCCGTGACATTCTCACCTGCTCTGCATCCTCTCGAGCTAAAGAAAACACTCGAGCTTGGGCTCGAGGCCTTCCTGGTCTCCCTGTCGCTGGTGCTGATTGTTGCTGCTGCTGCTGGAGCTGGCGCTCCACGCTGAACACCCTGTTGTAGTCTGGGACAATCTCGGATCTGATGCTCAGAACTACCACACTTGAGACACTTCTCCACTAACTTCTAACATTCAGTACCACCATGAGCTCTTCCACAGTGAGGGCACATCTTTTTGTCGCCGGGCCTGATGCCGGGGGACCGCGGAGTAACTACTTGCTGACTGGACGCCGCCACTGGATGCTGCGGTGACTGGTACACGGCCTTCTTCTTGTCCTGCCGCTGGAAAGGTGGCGCGGATCTCTTTTGTGATGCCTGCTTCTCTTCCAGATACTGCTCCATCTCGCTCTCTTGCCTACACGCAGCGCTGAGAGCCTCATCTAGTGTACGGTGGTCAAACGCCACAAGCCTCGACCTCAGTGATGGCTTAATACCCATCACGAACTTCTTCACCTTCCTACGCTCATCAACAACTATGTGAGGAGCATATTTGGACAGTTCAGAAAACCTGACCTCATATTACAACACCGTCATAGAGCCCTGAGTAAGAGAAAGGAACTCCTGCTCCATCTTGTCCTAGATATGCTCTGGAATGAACTTGGCCCGAAACAGCCTCGTAAACTCATCCCAAGTCACCTCGACATCACCATTCTCAAACCTGGTGCAGAGTAAGGAGGATCACCACACATCGTCTCTCTCCTGCAAGATACAACCCATAAGCACCAATCTAGACAAAACCTAAACTTAACACAAGTACATACATACATAATTAATAAATACCTGCAGCATATAGGAGGCAAAATTAACTTTATCCTCCTCGGCACACCTAATGGCTCAGAAGATCTTTTCTACCTCCCTCATCCAACTCTCTGCTAACAGTGGCTGACTCTCCCCTTAAAAGAGGGCGGAGCCATCCTCTTGAATCTCTCCATGATGGAAGGACCACCATGGCCATGCTCCTAAGGAATTAGAGCTGCAGCCCGAACCTGAGACAATAAGCATTATAAGCAATATAGAAACATACATTCAATAAACACAGGCTACTCCTACTTAAAAATTCTAACCTGAGCCTACAGTGCTGCCTGAGTGTGCGCCTGGGTCTGCATAGCCTGAACCAGACCTTGCATGAACACTCCATAATCCACAGGTGGTAGTGGATGAAGTACTGTAGGACCCTGTGGTGCTGGGGCTTCCTGCTCACCCCTGTCCTCATGCCTTTGCTCGTCATCTCGAGCCTGGGCACCATGCCTACCACGAGCAGCCATAGCCTGTAAAACAATTTAATCTAGTTAGAAACTAAGTTATTTAGTCCTAATCATTTTCTTAACTATTTTTCCTTCATTATTAGATATTTTCTACATACATGGACAGATTCTATAAAGACTTAGCATATTGTGAAGATGATGGTATATTCATGTACAATCTCAACCTGGGTGCTCTGATACCAATCTCTGTAACGACCATCCTTATACTGGTACGATTATACCAATCTACGTCGGTACAAAGAACGCCGTCACAGTGGGACATTTACCCAACACTAAACAATGGATTGAGATGTACATAAATATCATAAGTGAATAGCGGAAATAAACAATTATTCTCATTCTCATTCCATCATCATCACATATCCACAGTCTATATAGCAATAAAAGAAATACCAATGTCCACATTATTACAACTTCAAATAAAATACATTGTCCATATGAATTATACAATTTTAAAGTTTACATACTAATGAAAAAGGAAGTAAATATGTAACACGTCCACAAGTAGAACTACTCCTCGCGCTCGGAGTCACTCCTCTCTATGTCCTTCTCAGGAATGGAGGCACCTGTCTCGCCTGTACCATGATTCAACCTTATACATATCACATACACATACTAGTCTTTTAAACATTTAGGAAAAATCATGGTACATGCTTTATATCACTCAAACAATTAAACATGAAAACCTATAGCATAATTTCTACACATTATAACCAACATGGTTCAGAGGTTCAAATTTCATTCAATTCACTTCACAATTATGCACAATTAGAACATGGAACTATGTACATGATAAATAACACACCTAGCATGATATCTAATCAATTTCACATGCAATTATAACATTTAACCACATGTTTAGATTGCTGTTTTAACATAAATAAATCACATCTATACAAATTCACATCTTTCCACATGCTATCATATTCACATGTTCACTTTTCACATTTACACATTTTCACATTTCACATACTCACATGGTCACATTTTTACACTCAATTGCCGTGACACAGTCCAAACCACCATAAGAAGGACACACATCACATACACAAAACACTTATTTGCCACCTAGGCAACACCGTGACGAATCTTGGTACTACGCAGATAGGAAGAAGCCCTCTCCACCCTAACCAGTGGTAATTGTCCACCTCCAGGATTTCATCCTAATGCCCATAGGATATCACACACATTGAGCCTTCCCGTAGGGACTTTACTATAGTATGGCTCCACAGCCCTCTATGGTAGCAGTGTCAATCTCGGCACAATTTACACATTCCACTTAATCACATATTCACATTATACACATACACTATTTAGCACATTTACATGCACTTTCAAGTAATTACATATGCTTCAGTTTATCTAACATGATGTTACTGTTTCACAGTGATAAGTTGATCATAACACAATCCTAATCATGCTGCTAATAATTAAATTTCACATGATTAAACATAACATGCTCATCATGGCCAATCACCCTCATTAAATTAACAACAGTTCCTACTGTTATTAAAAAAGAACGAAATTTATATTACAGGCTTCACACAAATCACATGTCACATACCTAAATTTTCAAAATTTTTGAAATAATAATGCTAATTTTAACAATTAAAATAGATTACATGTAGATTTATTAAGAAACTCATTTCAACATGATTCACAACTAAACAGTCGTATTTAACAGTTTCAAAACTTGAAAACTGTAACGACCCCGGCGCTCGGACCCTCAGCTCCCACCAAGAATCCGAACATCGGGACTGCCGCCCACGGGTCCAGAGATCCGGAAGGGCTAACAGATCGGTTTAACAAGATATGTAACAGAAATAAATAACAACAAAAGTACTAAAGTGCACCACAAGTGAACAAAAAGTGTCCAACACTAAGTAACAGTCTAGTACAGTTCCAAAGTAAATAAAGTACAAGTTCTGAAATAAATGGGAAGGAACACATCCTTTAGGGGCATACCCCGAGGGTGAAGTACAACTGCTGGGGGAACACTGCCACTTGAGACGCCGACTACTGCGGGCCCGTCTCCTCAATCCGCCACGGAGGGAGCTACTGTGAAGTCTCACCTACAAAATAGGGAGTGAGCTTCACGAAGAAGCCCAGTAGGGACTACCAATCTCCCACTGGTTCTAACAGCAGAATAGAACTAAGTGCAATAATTAAATAAAGTAGTAAAGTCTATTCTATTAAACATAGTCAAGTGCGGAAGCGTGAAAGAAACTACACGGTCGTCGGTCTAGGCTACACAGCAGAACTGGAAAACCCGTGTAAACCAAGGCACCACAAGAACCCAGCTGTAACACAGACAGTAGACACCGCCTGGACAAACACACTAGCTACAGAACACTACACTAGTCAGCCGGTCAGGTGCACCACGCGTCTTACCCTCGACCAACGGTCCATGTCTAGCACCTCCCGTCGGAGTGAGATGCAGAACAAGAACAACCACAACTGCCGTAGTCTGGCTGGACTATGGTCCCACGCCTGACCCCTCTAAATGGTTCAGGAATCACGTAGAGTGAGGCAGTGAGAAAAGGACTAGCTGATCTACGTTGTACGAGCTACCAACCACCGGCGTCCCAGACTCAGCTAAGAGAGCCCTACAAATGACTCACGCCGCTGTCCCACCGTTTTCCCCTACTGCTACCAGAGTCAAAGACTCGAGCAAACCCGTCGCTTGGAGCAACACCCTCTGACATAGGCGTGTGGGGACCGGGGGTCCTAGGTAACGGTAACAACCTATCTCATGGACAAGCCCTCAAGTGCCTAGCACCGGGCGAAGAGAGACTAGTAGTAGCATTGCACTAGGAACAACACTGGTGCCAAGAAAAACCGAGTCGCAGCGGAAGCGGAAACACAATAGGTCGACAGTCAGCTCTCGGTCAGAGAGGCGACATATCGACCCATCGCGACCAGAACGTGACGGTTCTTCCTGTCGCGACAAGGAAAATAGAAGGCAACCTGTAAGCGCGACACGATAAGGTCACGGTGGCTAAGAGTACCACAACAAGCCTGAGTCGACTGATTGCGACACATACCCCGTCGCGATCTCATCGTGACAGAGACGGAGGTCGCAATCGGGAAGACCCCGAACACTTGAACGCCAGCCACGTACCCATCGCGTTAGCATGACGTGGCAGGTCCAGGGCGCGTTCAAGGGAACGCGATGCCCCGATACATCGCGACTTGGTCGCGACTAGAAAACCCATCGTGACCACAGCCGAGTGCTCAGACAAAGCAACCCTTCCCACCCCAAACTAAACCACAAAGTACAAATGGGGAAGAGGAAACATGCAAACGATAGGAACATGGTATTTAACATCCAAACCACCCAATTTACCCCCAAGCATGCATAAAAGGTAAGGCTACACTCACATGAACCTCACACAACCAAATGCAACCCTTCACACCCCATTATCCACACAACATGCTAGCCATAAAACTCATTCCATTCAACCACACAATAACATATGAATCACCTTAGCATGATCCTAGGCTTAGAAAGAAGGGGATTGGCCCTATGCATGGTAGAACTAGGGAATGGTTTGGGGGTCCCTACCTTAACTTGAAGAACCACCCTAGATGGGCATTCTCGTAGGATTGCACCCCTCCACCTCCGAGCTCCAACGCTCCACGAGCTTCCCACGAACCGAGCTCATCCTCCTCCTCCTCCACAAGCCGATGGAGAGACACATGGTGCATATCACAGAGGAAGGAGAAGAAGAAGTGAGGAGAAGGAAAGAACACAAGAAATCCAAACCACACTACAATTCACATCATACTTACCAAGCAAGCCACAAGGATCTCCCCTTCCAAAGCTCACCACGGAGCTCAACACACAGGGAAATCACCACAGAGAGGAAGAAGACAACAAAATGGCCAAATGGGACTTCTGCTCTCAGGCTGAGCAGTTTTAACACAGACATTAAGAACGCGACGTCACTGGTCATCGCGTTAGCAACACTAACGCGACACCCTCATACGTAATGATCTTAAAGTTTGCGACCCAAACTGCCAAACCCAACACGTGGTATGCATGCAATGTTGACACCTGATCGTGGCGGGTCAGTATGTCGTGTTCAATCATGCATGCCCACACGTGTCTCCATTGTCCAGACAACAAAATGACAAAAGAACTATCTACTATTAGAACTAGATCGCGACAGGGGCGGCCGGCACGTTCCCGACCTAAACGTGATGGTTACCTCCATCGCCTTCAGAAGGCAATGGCCCTGCATGTCGTGATCCCAACTGATAGCTCCTGACCCACAAGGTAACATGGATGTTACAAAAACAGTCCTCATAATATCATGGAAAATTTTTGAAACCCTAATATGCAATGGATCTAATTATTCAGGATTTAACATGGTCAGATCATGCTCATTATTCCTTTACAGAAATTTTAATAAATCATACTATGTACAGAATTTCGACCTATCCTCATGACATGACCTACTGACTGTACCTGACTAAATATAATTTTCACAACATGCACATATACTCAGAAATCTGACAAATACACCACAAAGATCAAAACAACCATTCTACAAAACCTGAAGAACTTGGCAGCAAAGGGGTTGCCGCCAATAGGGGTTAACGGCACACGATGTTGCTGCTAAGTCTGGATCATGATGGCAGCAAGCTTACCATCAAGTTCCTTTCTGCAGAAGTGCAGGCTGAACACACATAACTTGACGAATTGGGGTTCTAGGACATGAGGAAAAATCCAATAATAACATGAGACGTAAGGGACATGTATAGGGATTAAATCCCTAGATCACTTTCTTGGAATAAAATCACTAATGGGATTATTTAGTCGAAGATGCTCTCCTCGGCCAAGCTAAGAAGCCGCCCAAAATCCTCCCAGATCTGGTCTTGTGCCGATGTAGGTCGCACACCGGAGTCGGGGAAGCCTCACCAATGTCTAGAGTTCCCTCCAGTCGATGAAGATAACCAAAAGACACACCAAATCACCATATCAAAGTCGCCAAAGTTCGGGTTTTCTCACAGAAAGCCCTAGGTTTCTCAAAAGCCAAAAGACCTAACCTCACCCAAATCTGGGTGTTTTATAGGGTTAAGGCGTCGGGGTACGCATTAAGGTTGGAATCCTACCGTTGGAGGTGGGTTTCCAAATCTAGAACCGGGGAAAACGCAGCCGTTTCCCGATCTGAAATCGCAACAGAAACTGAGAAGTAAACGACCACTTCTCTCCCGTTAACAGGAAATAAACGTCCATCGATCTGGACGCTGACTCTGAGTCAACGACACACTAGTTGACATCAACATGCCCTCAACGTCAATGGATGTTGACGTTTACTGGCATCTTGACCAAAAAATAGAAACATCAAATAGCATATATACATCATATACAAATACATATAATATGCCTGTATAAATTAAATACAATATGCACAATTAATAAAGATAATATATATATATATATATATACAGAAAAAGTAAGTATATACATATATGCACATATACACATAAACAATATACACAAAAGCAACTAAGTATAATATGACAAAATTCGAATAATGAGAACAAAGTTCGAGGGCCTTACAGATGAAATCGTTGTTTTAGTGAAATCGATCATGAAATCGTTGTTTCAATGATGAAATCGTTGTTTTACTGAAATCAATGTTTAAGTGATATGAAATCGATGTATCAACAAAATCGTTATGAGACCGAAATCTTTGTTTTACTTATGAAATCGTTGTGCGATGGAAATTGTTGTTTCACTTATGAAATCGTTGTGCGATGAAAATCGTTGTTTTACTTATGAAATCGTTGTGTGATGGAAATTGTTGTTTTACTTATGAAATCGTTGTGCGATGGAAATCGTTGTTTTATTAAAGGAGTCGATGTATACTTAGACAGAATTCATGCTTTGAACTTCAAATAACAATAAGTGTGGATAACTTACAGATTTTAATTTACTTGATGCCTATAAACTTCAGAGAAAGATGTTGGATAAAGTTTTCAATGGTTCTGTTAATCACCAAAAATACAAATAATAAAAGATAATTTATTTATGGAGATGGACTGATCATCAATTCTCTCTTACCTTGATATCATGCCGGATCTCTGGACTGTGTTTGTAGCGCGGCCAGTGGATGGTTAGTGAATTCTACCTGACTGCCAACACCAATCATGCGTGTTGTGCAACTGTTACTATCGCTTGTTTTAATGTTGTGTTATGTGCATTGACCTTTAGTTCTCATCTATACTCTATTCGTTCATCTATTCACGTTCTCTCTACACTCTCGTCTATTCTTCAAAGTACTCTCATCTATTCTTAGTACTCTCTATGGTCATTTGACTGATTGTCTAAAGATAAACAACATGACTAATGCTTAGCAATATAAAAGGGGCCCAGTCTGGTCTTGGGAGGTGCACCCAAAAGTGCTATTTGCCCGTAAGAGTTAATTGACAAGAGTGTTTGGCATTACACTCAAGTGCTATCTATCTCAACTATCTAATGACAATCAAAGTGCTATATTATACTCGACTCGTTGTGCTATGTGCTATCATGAGCTCTATTGTGCTATGACCATCCTGCTCTCTATGTTATACTTGACACTTGTGCTATTGAATCATGCTATTGTGCTATCCCTTGCTTGACATTACTTGACTCTCTCTCGCTATCATTAGTTACTCTGCTCTTTAATACATTAATCATGTAAAGCATACCTGACTATGAGATTTAAATCCTACTAGGCGTTATTGCTCACCCTACGTTATTTGACATGTGTTCTAGGTGAGACTGAGGAAGATATCGACACTCATGAGGATGGGGATGACCAGGAGTGAATCAAGAGTACCTTGGCATACTAGCGTCATATTAGAGTCTTAGTTAGTCTTTAATTTCTATTCAATATAATGATGTCATTGGGCCCTATGTAATGGCTCTGAATTAGTGGTTGTAATAGACATTAGTGGAATTATCAATGAAATACATTTGATTTAGTGTTATTCAATTGTCCAATAGTTTGATGTCAATTATACGCTCTATACTCGCTTACTTGCAAATGCCTCATGTTCCTATATTTCTCATCGGGGCGTGACAATTTTGTGGTATCAGAGCCTAGGATGTCTTAATTGGATCTCTTAGGTCTTAGATGTTCTAGGATGGACTGCTTTGACTATTTGTTGACTATCACACCTATGTGAGAATTGGGTAGAGCCATGGTTAAGGTTTAAAAGATATTCACACATACACTAATTAAATTTCACATCAATTCCTTAATGTTAAGTTACTTTTGCAGGAACTTAAGCATTTAAGATGACTGCTGAACGTGCTCAAATGAGGGGCATGCAACAAACTATTCAAGAGCTCACACGTGCACTTCTGCAAGCTACACAAGGTGGGGGAAATCGCGGGGCAGGTGAACTGCATCGCAACTTTAGGAGCATGTATCCACCTAAATTAAACAGTACTACGGATCAGATGAAGCTGAGTAGTGGCTTAAGGAGACGAAAAGAATTTTCCATGTTTTGCAATATGCAGCAAGAGATAAACTGCTGTTAACCACTTTTCAACTTGAAAGAGACACCCGCGCTTGGTGGGAGTCTGTTGAAGCAACCAAAGATGATGGTCAATTTACTTGGAATGAGTTCAAAGAAGCATTCAACTCCAAGTACTTCTCTGAGCACGTCCAGGAAAGGAAGGCCGCGGAATTTGCTGCTCTTAAATAAAGGAGCCTTTCTATGGCTGACTATGAAGCACAATTCTCTAGGATGGCACGCTATGCCGAGCATCTGATTAACACTCAGAGGATGAAGGCTAAGTGCTTCCTCAACGACCTTAAGCCACAATACATCACACAACTGGCCCCTCTCGACATCCAAACTTATGCCGAGATGGTCAAGAAAGCTCAACTACTAGAGGATGCTATTGACTTCACAGACTGCATTAAGGGAAAGTTTGTAAAGAAAGAGTTGACACTTGGCTCTTCCAGTGCCAAGCTGACCAACGGAAAGAAGTGACCTTTCAGCACCCCTGAAGGGTCAAGTCAAGAAAAGAAGCCTAGGGTGAATGTCCCCACTATTCTAGCTAGAGGCAACTACAAACATTGTGACAAGCTAGGTCACACTGCCGACGAGTGCTGGAGAAAGGTTGGTGCATGTCTGTGCTATGGTAGTCGTGAGCATCGCCTCCCTGAATGCCCACTACTCAAAGAACATGAGAAGCACATTGTAATATCTGATACGTTCGGATCGTAGTTTACTGGGTTTAGAGGCCAGTGTGTGGCCCATTGGTTGAGTGAATGTGTTTATACATGTTTTCACAGGTTGGTGTGGCAGGTTGGGAGGCTGGAGGGTTGGAAATCCCAGCCCAAACAGACCTCTGGCAGGTTCATTCAAAACGCGACCAACACAGTCATCACGATTCTTACATGAACGCGACCACCTACACCGTCGCGATTTGAAACCGCTTCTACGTGAGCGTGGATGCATGCGCGCCACGTGGCGCATGCAGGGTCGTCAGAGTTGAATCGCGTCGGCGGGGTACCTAGCGTTTCTAAATGCGACGACCCGATACATCGTGATTTAAACTCTGTGTATTTTGGGCTTCTGCCCTTAGCCGAACAGTGCAGTTGCACTGTTTAGTTGGAGGAGGTTTTGTTAGAGGATTTTGGGCGATTTCTGTTGTTTTGGTGTCCGTTTGGCATGGTTCCGGCGCGGGGAGGTGCTTTGGAGCACGGGGAACGTCCGGACGACGTTGGATTTGTGTTTCATCCATTAGGTTGGTCGTGATTTAGATTGTGGCCATCGGAGCTCTGGGGTTCTGTGGCCAGTCTGTCTTTTTCCTGTTGTACACTGCTTGGGCAGTGATGATTATGCAATGTAGGGTTTGTAAGGGTTGTGTCAGCTTATACCGTGGATGATAACGATGTGTTTTGCTTGGAAATGTGTGCATAGCAAGTTGGGTTGTAATGCCTTCCGTGGTTGCCTCTCTAGTTGGTTACCCAAGCACCGGGTGCTCAGGTTTTGTCTCGGTACGGTGAGTACCATCAAGGTTTGTGTTGTCTTCCTGGACACCCTCACTTCTAAGTTTGAGTTGTACGTCCGGCTGAGGGAAAGACGATAGGGGGCAGCGACTCGTGTTTGTGGGTGTGCGATCACTTATAGCGTGCTCATGGTTGGGGGACGAACACTAGTATACGTACTGGTCCCCAGCTAGTCCTATTTCCAGTGCCTCACTTTAGGGAGCTCGGGCCGGAGTCCCTAAAGGTGTCAGGCTTGGGCCTACAGCCGTGTGGTCTGTAGGAGTGGTGTTGATTGTCTCCACTGTTTCTTGGCCCTGTTGAGGTGGAGCTGCAGATGGACCATTTGTCTATGGCTGTGAGACTAAGAGGTGGTCCTGTGTTGTTTGTCCGGGTCTGTAGCTAGTGTCGCGCACCAGTTCTCATGACTCGTGTGTGGCGTGCCCTTCTTTAGTTGGTACACGTGTTCGTGGTTTGCCGTTTATTAATTTACAACTATAGTATCATGCTTAGGCGGTGATATATTTTAATTGCATTTGAGCTTTGCTTACTTAAATTGTTGTGCTCTGTTTACTTGGCTTTGCGAGGTCGCGACGACCAGCTCCGTCGCGACCTTATCGTGACCGGAGATCCAGACGTGATCAAAATTGAATGCAGAGACCTACAGTCACATGCACACAAAGGGTAAATAGACTAATCCTAAGCGCAAAAAAAGCATGGAATAAAGTGAACTACACAGAAAGACTCCCTAAACAAATAGGAACAGATGGACAGACGGAAAACAGTAACATACAATGCATACCTGAGGTCGCGTCCCCTAACATCGGCATGACAGTGTCGCGGCAGCACGAGCCGTCGCGATAGGACCCGAAAGCAAACAATAAAAATAAAAGGAAAATCCGAACCCTAGCAGGATTCTAACAAACAGGAATGCAAGTATACATGGCAACACAACATGAAGAAGATATGGAAGCACTCTCAGTGGAGGAACAGTGTGAAGGAGAGGGGAGGAATGCGTACCTGATGTCGTGTCTGCCTATATGGACGCGATCGTTTCGCGACAACACGATGCGTCGCGTTCATGACAGAGAGCAGAAGGACAGAAACAAAGCACACAAACAGACCTAATAGGGTTCTATCAAACACATGAACAATCCATGATGGTAGGCAAACAAACAAACTGAGCTAATGACTTGTGAGGCTCACCCCTTCTTCCAGGTGAAGGAGCCCTCTTCTAGTTCCGGTCAGCACCGTAGTGGAGTCGGGCCTTTGAAACCAGCAGAGTAATTCTACTTGTTGCGCCTTGGGGGTTTGTCCTTGGTTATTGTACCTTGTACCATGACCTATGTTTGGAACTGAATATGTACATTTCATATGGATATGTGTGAGAAATGGAAACTTATATGTATTCCGCGTGTTCTTTTATATTTCTACGAACATGTGTATATGATATCCCTTGCGAGGCTACGGCTCATTCGCGGGAGACGGAGTCATGTCGTGTAAGGCCCTCAAATTTTGAACATATAATACTGTTTATTCTATGCATATAATATATTTATTTAGTTCTGTGTATATTGTATTTAGTAAATTCTATGCATATAGTATTTATTTATTGCTGTGTATTTATGTTGTTTGATGATTTCTGTGTTTCTGCCGAAATTCTTCTTAACGTCAACATATCTTGACATTAAGGGTGAGTAGACGGCAAGCTTTGTGCCGTTTACTGCCTGGCCAGAAGATATTAACCTCAACATCGATTGATGTTGACTTATAGTTAACGGCAGTAGATTGGACGTTTACTTCTCCGTTTATGTCTGGGATTCCTGATCTGAAACGGAAGCGTTTTCTCCGGGTTCTTGATTAGGAAACCCACCCCAACGGTAGGAAACCTAATCCTAAGCATACCCCGACCCATTAGCCCTATAAAACCTAGTGTTTTTGGCCAGATTAGGTCTTTTGGTTGAGAGGAAAACCTAGGGTTTCTTGTGAGAAAAACCAGAACATCTTAAGGCTTGATCTGACAATTTCGAGCTTCTTCCGACGATCTTCTTCGATTGGGAGGTGCTCCTAGGATTGTTGAAGCTTCCCCGACTCCAAGAGAATCATCTGCACAAGCAGGAAGACCAGTTTTGGGAGAGAGATCTGCACCTTCTTGGCTTGACCGAGGAGGGCTTCTTCGACATATTTGATCTTCGTAGAGTTTATTTCAGGCAAGTAACTTAGGGTTTCTCTCCATAGACTTGTCCTTTAGGGTTTTACAAATTTTATGGATTTTTATTTCATGCCTTGACCTCCCAAAATCCCTGTTTTTGTGTTCGGTCTGCACTGTGTGCAGACAAGAGGTTGACGACAACAGTGTTGCCGCCAAGTTCTTGGATCGATGGCGGTCGATCCTGCCGTTAACTCTTTCTGACGGCAAGTCCCTTGCCGTCAAGTTCATCTGTTTCCTGCAGAAATACATGTTTAATCTCTGTATTGTGATTTTTAAATGTTTGGAAGTCTGTGCATGCTGTAAAAATTGTGGTTGGTCAAGTATGGTCTTTAGGTCATATCATGAGGTTCTGTCGAATTTCTGAGCATGACTGTATTTAATATAAATTCTGCATTGGTGAAATAAGCATGTTTTGACTGTGTTTAATTCTGAATAAATAGTTTTGTTGCATTTTATGGATTCATAAAATTATCATGATCTTAGAGAGGACTATTCACATGTTTTGGACCTGTTAGAACTGACTGCTTTACTGTCTACCATGTTAAGTGAATATTACCTTGAAATTACATGAAATCTGTGTTAATTTTTAAAAATAGTTGTACTATTTCAAAAATTCTGAAAAAGTATACATATGACACATTACATGTATAGAGTCTTTGGTTAAAATTTGATATTATTCTGAATACTGTGCAATTAGTTATTAATTTATGAAGCTTTCTGTGCCATGTTTTAAAAATAGATCTGAAACATGTTTTAAAATGTAATTAGCATCATGATTAGGTTATGTTAATTTCTGTTCTTGATTAAATTGAATATCCAGAAGTGATTAGTAATTGTTTCATGATATATGTATGTGCATGTGCATAGAAAGTGAGAGAACATGTGGCATGTGTGTGTGAAATGTGTTAATGTACAAAGATAAAAATTGTGCCAATGAGACACTGCCACCATAGATTGCGTGGAGCTGTACTGTAGTAGTGCCCCTACGGGAAAACTCAAATGTGTTATGTGATACCTGGGGCAATGGGTCGTGTGAAATCCTGGAGGTGGACAAGTTCCACTGGTAAAGGTGGGGAGGGCTTCCCCTGGTTCTGCGCAGTAACCAAGACTTGGTCACTTTGCCTGGTGATTAAGTATGTGTATGTGTTAAGTGATCTCTCTAGTGGTGGTTTGGGCTATGTCTTGGCAATGTGTAAAAGTGGAAATGTGAACAATGTGTTAAGTGATATGTGAACATGGCACGTGGTAAGTGCAAGTGATGTGACATGTGATACATGAATGTGCAAAGTGAAAACTATGTGAAATCATGTGTAAGTGAAAGTGAATAATAATGTGAGAGTAAGTGCATGTGAAAGAAAAGGTAAAAGTGTCGGGTTGAGTGTGTTTTGGAATTTCCTAAAGTTGTATTTTAATGATGACCAATGAACATCACTCATACTTTGATTTTGATGAAGACATATTGTGATTTTGATGATGATATGTTGAACATGTTATACATTTTATACATATTACAATAATGCTTAAACAACATATTTTTGATGTTTAATATCACATATTTTAATGATAATATCTTGTACTAATGATTTATGTGTTAAATTTGTAGGTGTATACAGCTCTTGTCATTGATGGTGTCGACACATCCATTGATGGTGTCAACACTGGGTCACTATTCCTGGAGCTTTTTCATGAAGATAGGGTTCAGTGTGTCGACACAGCCCCTGGTAGTGTCGACACTAGACCCAGTTCCCAAGAGACCCAATTGCCTGACTGGGACAGGGTGTCGACACAGTCTCTGGTAGTGTCGACACTAGACCTAGCTTCCAGAAGACCTTTTTTGGACAATTGGGACAGTGTGTCGACACACTCAGTGGTAGTGTCGACACACTCCCGCTGAAATTTCAACTTATGATTTTTCTGGACACATGGCCGCTTGGGGTTCAAGGGAATCTGCCTAGGTTTTTGTGCCCACATACCCCAAGGCTTCTTATGGACATATGTGGCTATAAATACCCATGTTTCTTGTACTTCAAAGGATCCCACGCAAGACAAAGCCCAGAGCATTCTGGAAGAAGGAAGAAGAGCGGGAAAAAGGGATCTGCATCCAGAGGAGCAGAGCAGCGCCACCAAGGAAAGAAGAAGGAAAAGAAGAAGGAGAAGAAGAAAGAGAAGAAAAAGGAGAAGAAGAGGAGGAGCTCATGATTGCAGCAGTGCTGATCAAGAAGGAGATCCAGCCGAGTCTGTACTGGTTAGAGTGTCAATTTCTCTGGGGAATCTGTGTATGTGTTCTACACAGATCTCCCAATTCTATTTGTCTCTACCATTTCTATTGTACTGAGATAGATCGGTGCTAGAGGATCTATTCTCTAAGTGTGCTTGTTCTAGCAGAACTTGGATCTATTGTGATCCAGAGGTTTGAGTACTTTGTACTCGGTTTGGAGCTGTTGTGCTCTGGTGCTTGAGCCGTAGTGCTCAAGGGCTTGTGAATTTTCTGAATTCACAAGTGGTCTGTGGAGTAGGTTGTCGTGCCTATCTCCTGGGTTTCTTTGAGTTGTAGATCTCAAAGAGGTCGGAGTCATTGTGCTCCAGTTTGTACTGCACTTGTGCTAATGGTTCCTCCGTTGTGAGGAGGTGGACGTAGGAGACACAAGTTGTGTTCTCCGAACCACCTTAAAAATCTTCAGTGCACTGTGGTTTGTTGTTCTTATTCACTATTCTCACACACCACACTTGGATCTGATCGAATTGTGTGTTTTACTTATTTTAATTATGCTACTATACACACAATTTCTTAGTTCATTTGTCAAAGTCACCTATCTGATCCCCAACAACTGGTATCAGAGCAGGTCAGAGTCAAATCTATACTCTCTTTGGTGAATTTTCTGTATTTTAGATTTTGATCACTTGCTCAAATTGCTGTGTGTTTTGGTTTGATTGTCTTTATCATGGACTCTAAAGGTTTTGTTGCTAAAGGTCATTCAATCAATAGGCCTCCATTTTTTGATGGTACTGACAATCCTTACTGGAAGAATAGGATGATGGTTTTTCTTAGAGCACAGAACTATGAAGTATGGAGAATTGTTGAAAAAGGACCAATTGAAGTCACTGGAGATGAAGATCAATGGACCAGGGATCAGATCAGAAGGGTCACCCTGAACTACAGCGCCATGAACATGCTGCAATGTGCCATCCATCCAAAGGAGTATTCCAGAATCTCTATGTGTACGTCTGCCAAGGAGATGTGGGATAAATTAGAATTGCTTTATGAGGGCACATCTGGGTCAGGGAGACTAAGGCTAACATGTTAGTTTCTGATTATGAGTTGTTTATCATGAAATCTAATGAAACTATATCTGAGATGTTTGCTAGGTTCATGGTTATATAAATGGACTTCGAGCCTTGGGTAAGGAATACTCAAATGAAGAATTGGTAAGAAAAATCTGCGTTCCTTATCTCTGTATGGCACACTAAAGCAACTGTCATTGAAGATTCAAAGGATTTATCTAAAATCACATTGGATGAACTCATTGGATCATTAATGACATATGAGTTAAACCTTAGAGATCAGAAGAACACATGCTAAAAACAAAAACCATTGCTCTTAAAGCTTCATCAAGTAATAAAGGAAAATCTAAAGAAAATTCTGAGTCTGAGAAATCTGAATCTGATCATGATAATCTTGCTTTCATCACCAGACAATTTAAGGCATTTCTGAAATCAAACAAGAAGAATTTTGGTAATAAGCAAAATGCCATGTCTAGTAAAAAGAAACATTTCTCCCATGTTGATCATAAGAAAACTGATGAAATTCCTGTGTGTTATAGGTGTAACAAATCTGGACATATGAAGGCTGATTGTCCAGAGGGTAAGAAGGAAAAGCACATAAACCACAAGAAGGAGTTCCACAAAAGAAGAACAAGGCCATGGTGGCTACATGGTCAGATGATGAAAGCTCAGACTGCAATGAAGAATCCTCAACTTCAGATGAAAATGAAGTTTGCTTCATGGTGGAAGCAGTGAAGAACAGGTAGATATATCCTTTAACTATTTACCATTGAAGATTGGCAAGAAGCATATGGTAATTTAGTTGAAAATCTTTCTGATGTTAGAAAAGAAAATAAATATTTGAAAAGAAAAATTGAAAGCATCTTCATGATACTTCATCATCTGAAAAGATTTCTGAATTGGAAGCTCAAATTCAGATCAAATCAAAGAAAATGATGAACTGTTGATTTTTGTTGATAATCTGAAATTGAAAATTCAAAAATTGAACAAAGAACTCATTAATTCTGTTAAGAAATTTGAAGAAAAAGAAAAGAAAAATCATAAAAACTTGAATCAAGTGAAAAGCTAAACTTTTGTATTAAAGAAAAAGAAGACATCATCAAGAACTTCACTCAAGGTAAAGATAATTTGAATGCTCTACTTGGAATGAAGATGAATTCAAATAAGCATGGCTTAGGTTTTGAACCACAAAATTCAAAGAAAACTGAATCATCTCCAAAGAAAATAAAACCATCAAAAACTCCTTTATAAAATTTGTCAAGGCAAGCTCATCTGAAAACAAAGGAAAAATACAAAAAATAAAAGAACTTGAGAGGTCAACACATACCCTACCTAGGTCGACACACACTATGCACAGGTCGACCTATCCTAGTCAGAGGTCGACCTACCCTCTTATAAAAATCACAAAAACTTCAAACCATCAATAATCATCTTTCTCATAGAAATTGGAATGTTTTCTCCTCTTACAATTCAAGATGGAATAAGTCTTGGAACCAAAGTACAATGGTAACCAATGGTTCAATCCTTATTTCTATCATTCACCTTTTCCTGCCCATCAACAGCAATACATGCAAAGTTTTTCACAATGGCACAAACCAACTAAGAGGCATAATGTTCAGAAAATTGAAAAACAAAAAGTTGAATCTTCTGTTCCAAAGAACAGTGAAGAAAAATACACAAATTTGGGTCAGAAAGGATCTGGTTTCTCTTTTCACTCAGGATGTTGGTACCAATCTCATGTGGGTAACAAAAATTTTCTTGTCTAATTTGTTATGTGCAGGAAAGCGTGCATCTAATTCCAACAACATCTGGATTCTTGATAGTGGATGCTCACGGCACATGACAGGAGACAGAAATAAATTTTCATGCTTGATTGAAAAGGAAGGTGGATCAGTCACCTTTGGAGGTAAGAATAAAGGAAAAATAATTGGCAAAGGAAAAATTGGTAAGTCTTGCATTACCTTAAGTGATGATGTTTGTTTAGTTGAGGGTTTGAATTACAACTTGCTTAGCATTAGTCAATTGTGTGACAATGGTCACAAGATTCTTTTTGAACATGATTCATGCAAAATAATTGACTCCTCTTCTGAGAAAATTAAATTGATTGGAAAAAGATAAAATAATATCTACATGATTGATTTGTGTGATAATTCCTCTTTAAATATTTGCTTGATTGCAAATAAAAATGACACTGCTTGGTTGTGGCACAAAAGGTTGGTTCATGCAAGTTTCACAACCATTAGTAAACTCATAAGGATGAATCTTGTAAAAGGTCTCCCTGAATCTTTCCCAGTCATTGACAATCCTGTTTGTGGGATATGTGCTCAAGGAAAACAAACAAGAAAATCTTTTAAAGTGTTCAATGACGTACTTACATCTAAACCACTTGAGTTGCTTCATATGGATCTTTTTGGTCCAACCAGAATTCAAAGACTCAGTGGTAATAGATATGGCTTGTGATCATTGATGACTTTACAAGATATACTTGGGTCTTATTCTTATCCCATAAAAGTGATGTATGTTCAGAATTCAGGAGATTTTACAATTTGCCTTAGTGGTTTATCTTTCAAACTGAATTCCATTTTGACAGATCATGGGGGTGAATTTGAAAATAAATCATTTTCTGATCTTTGTACTGAACTGAACATTCTCCATAAATTTTCTTCCCCTAGAACTCCAGAACAAAATGGAGTTGTAGAAAGAAAAATAGAACTCTTGTGAAATGGCTAGAACTATGCTCATTGAAAGTAAACTGTCTAAATCTTTTTGGGCAGAAGCTGTAAATATAGCTAATTTCATTTTGAATAGATCATTAGTAAGACCAAAGATCAGAAAAATCCCTTATGAGTTGTTCAAGAATAAAAAGCTAAGTGTGTCATATTTCAAAAATTTTGGTTGCAAATATTTTGTTCACAATAACAACAAAGAAAATCTTGATAAATTTGATGCAAAAAGTTTTGAATCAATCTTCTTAGGTATTCTGAAACTTCAAGAGCTTACAGACTTTATATTTTGAAAAATAAGACTGTGGAAGAATCTCCACATGTCATTTTTGATGAAAACTTCCAAAAGATTGACATTCCTACTTCATGCAGAACCATTATGTGATGATGAGGATGATTTTCTTGGACATCCATCTACAAATCTTGAAGAGCAAGAAGTACCCAATGCACATGAAAGCATTGTTGGTAATTTGCAAGATGGAATAAGATTCTTTGGCACTACTTTCCCAAATGAACCCAAAAATGTTGATGAAGCTTTATCTTGTGAAAACTGGATAAATGCTATGCATGAAGAGCTTCATCAATTTGAAAGAAATCAAGTTTGGGATTAGTACCAAAACCTTCAAATTTAACTTCTGTCATTGGAACTAGATGGGTTTTCAGAAATAAATTGAATGAATCTAGTCAAATTGTTAGAAATAAAGCTAGACTTGTTGCCCTGAGGTATAACCAAGAACTTGGTATTGATTTCGAAGAGTCTTATGCCCATGTAGAAAGACTTGAAGCTGTTTGAATATTCCTTGCATTTGCTGCCTCTTTGAAATTCAAAGTCTATCAAATAGATGTCAAGAGTGCATTTTTAAATGGATACATAAAAGAAAATATTTTTGTCAAATAACGCCCTGGTTTTGATTTTAAACTTAATAAGGCACTTTATGGTCTTAAACAAGCTCCAAGAACTTGGTATGACCGGTTGAGCTCCTTTCTTGTAAATAAAGGTTACATAAGAGGAAACATTGATCAAACCTTGTTTACAAAAACTGCAAAAAATCATTTCTTTGCTGTTCAAGTTTATGTTGATGATATCATTTTTGGATCAACAAATAATACTTTGTGCAATGAGTTTGCTCATCTTATGCAATCTGAATTTGAAATGAGTCTCATGGGTGAACTTACATTCTTTTTAGGTCTGCAAGTACATCAAACTGCTGAAGGAATTTTTCTGAGTCAAACAAAATATGTCAAGGAGTGCTCAAGAGGTTTGACTTCCAAAACATCAAGCCATCCAACACACAATGGCCACAAGTGTAAGACTTGAGAGTGATACTCTGGTAAGCCTGTTAATGCTACACTTTACAGAGGTATGATTGGATCTCTTCTTTATTTACTACCTCTAGGCCAGATATTCAATTCAGTGTCTGCATGTGCACAAGATTTCAAGCAAATCCTAAAGATTCACATGTCTGCCATTAAAAGAATTTTCAAATAGCTTCTTTCTTCATGTGATTTGGGTCTTTGGTATCTGCTGGATGTAAATTGGACTTGATTGCATATAGTGATGCTGATTATGCCGGGTGCAAACTTGATAGAAAAAGCACTAGTGGGTTGTGTTTATATCTAGGAGGGTGTCTTATTTCTTGGGCTTCCAAAATCAACATTATGTAGCTCTTTCAACTGCAGAAGCTGAGTATGTTGCCGCGGTAGCTGTGGTACCCAAGTTCTTTGGGTCAAACATCAGTTTTAGATTATAATCACACATTAGGTTGCATTCCCATTCTTTGTGACAACACAAGTGCTATAAATCTGTCCAAAAATCCTATTCAGTATTCCCGCACAAAACACATTGACATTCGGCATAATTTCCTTTGAGATGAAGTCTCAAAGAATTCTTTTGAACTCCACTTCATTGACATAGAAAAACAAATTGTAGACATTTTCACTAAGCCTCTTGCAGAACCTAGATTCACTTCTCTTAGAAGGGAACTTGGTTTATGCAAGTTTTCACATGTCTGAAATCTTCATCTCATTTCTTTGTGCAAATAAAAGCCATTCTTTCTTGCAAATAAATTCCTACTTCTCAGTAGTATTGAAATTCTTGGTATATCAAATAGTGATTTGAAGAAAGGTAAGTTAGGCTTGTCTGGACACTTTCACTATGTGTGAGTATATGTCTCCGCCAAGTATCAAGAGCCTCATATGCAATTGTTGAGGGGGAGTTCTTGTCTTTCAATAAAACATTATTATTTATTCTGCTTTCACTTCATTCCTATTTCTCCAATAATCTTCATGTTCACCTTGTGAGGGGGAGATACGTGAAAGGGGGAATCATTGTCATATTTCTTGAACTTACTTGTCTATTTTGAACCCCAAAGTCATCAGAATTTTTGAGTCCTTGTGCTATTTTCTTATGAGAGAATTAAAACGTTGTAACTAAACTCATTGTGCATTTAGTTTAATTTCAAAGATTCATTATCATTTCAAGGTTAAGCAATCTTAATACTGAATGCTTTTAAAATGATTTGCAAAACACTATTATAGGAACATGAGCGGCTTTAATATTTCACATGTGTATGTTTAGCTTCATTTTTACCACATGTTAAGAATAATTTTTCTAAATTCGTAGTCATGACTTTTTGGTCAAAGCAAACATATTCCTACAAAACATCAAAAGAAAATGATCAACAATCTGGAAAGATACAAACAGAGCAATGTAAATTCTTGAACCACTGAGTAACCGGGCCATTTCACCTAAAAAAAGTGATTTGTTTCGCGTCAAAAAGTGGAAATCAAAGTTTTCAACTCTGTATAAGATAATGAAAGTTCAACCACTGAGTAATCAGGAGATCTTGCATCTAATCAATGTGATCTCTTGCACTGAAAAGTAAGATTTAACTAATTTATTCTTGTATTCTTTCCTAGTTAAAAATGAAAGAAAATCAAATTGACAGGATGGAAAAGCTTAAGATCTTCATAAAGTTCATGTATACTGAGTTTAGACCTATTATTTTACATTGTGTTAAACTTAAGGCTCCTAACATCCTTGTTAAATAATTCTGCTCATTCATATAGGTCACTTTTCTTCACATTTGCATCATTATTTCAACTACATTAGATCATTATATTTTCTATACTTTGTGTTGAGTGTGTCTTTGCGATTAAACTTTCTTGCACAATACAAAGAACACAATAATTTCTCTCATATGTAAATATCACTTTGCCTCATTATTTTGATCATTTCTGACCATTCATTTCCTACATTTCATTCTTGATCTCTTACAATCTTTGTTTCTCTCTCTTATCTATCTTTTTGATGCTGTCAAAAAGGGGGAGAAAGTTCCTTAAAGGAGGAGAAAGTAAAAGTTTCTAGGGGGAGAAAGTTCTTTATGGGGAGAAAGTTCGAAGGGTGTATATGGTCAAGGGGAGTTATTGCAGTCAAGGGAGTCAAGCTATTGGGAGATTGTGCATATGTTTTGTCATCATCAAAAAGTGGGAGATTGTTGGGTTGAGTGTGTTTTGAAATTTCCTAAAGTTGTATTTTAATGATGACCAATGAACATCACTCATACTTTGATTTTGATGATGACATATTGTGATTTTAATGATGATATGTTGAACATGTTATACATTTTATACATATCACAATAATACTTAAACAACATGTTTTTAATGTTTATATCTCATATTTTAATGATAATATCTTGTACTAATGATTTATGTGTTAAATTTGCAGGTGTATACAGCTCTTGTCATTGATGCTGTTGACACATCCATTGATGGTGTCGACACTGGGTCACTATTCCTGGAGCGTTTTCATGAAGACAGGGTTCAGTGTGTCGACACAGCCCCTGGTAGTGTCGACACTAGACCCAGTTCTCAGGAGACCCAGTTGCCTGACTGGGACAGGGTGTCGACACAGTCTCTGGTAGTGTCGACACTAGACCCAACTTCTAGAAGACCTTTTTTGGACAATTGGGACAGTGTGTCGACACAGTCAGTGGTAGTGTCGACACACTCCGGCTGAAATTTCAACTTATGATTTTTCTGGACACGTGGTCGCTTGGGGTTCAAGGGAATCTGCCTAAGTTTTTGTGCCCACATACCCCAAGGCTTCTTATGGACATATGGGGCTATAAATACCCATGTTTCTTGTACTCCAAAGGATCCCACGCAAGATAAAGCCCATAGCATTCTAGAAGAAGGGAAGAAGAGCGGGAAAAAGGGATCTGCATCCAGAGGAGCAGAGCAGCGCCGTCAAGGAAAGAAGAAGGAAAAGAAGAAGGAGAAGAAGAGGAGGAGCTCGTGATTGCAGCAGTGCTGATCAAGAAGGAGATCCAGCCGAGTCTGTACTTGGTTAGAGTGTCAATTTCTCTGAGGAATCTGTGTATGTGTTCTACACAGATCTCCCAATTCTATTTGTCTCTACCATTTCTATTGTACTGAGATAGATCGTGCTAGAGGATCTATTCTCTAAGTGTGCTTGTTCTAGAAGAACTTGGATCTATTGTGATCCAGAGGTTTGAGTACTTTGTACTCTGGTTTGGAGCCGTTGTGCTCTAGTGCTTGAGACGTAGTGCTCAAGGGCTTTTGAATTTGCTGAATTCACAAGTGGTCTGTGGAGTAGGTTGTCGTGCCTATCTCTAGGGTTTCTTTGAGTTGTAGATATCAAAGAGGTCGGAGTCGTTGTGCTCCAGTTTGTACTGCACTTGTGCTAGTGGTTCCTCCGTTGTGAGGAGATGGACGTAGGAGACACAAGTTGTGTTCTCCGAACCACCTTAAAAATCTTCAGTGCACTGTGGTTTGTTGTTCTTATTCACTATTCTCACACACCACACTTGGATCTGATCGAATTGTGTGTTTTACTTATTTTAATTCCGCTGCTATACACACAATTTCTTAGTTCATTTGTCAAAGTCACCTATCTGATCCCCAACAAAAAGTGCATGTGAATATGTCATGAGAAGGTAAATGCATGTGTTAATGTAATCTATGTTAAAATGATAATTGTGATATCATGTTTAGTACCATGTGTAGAATTGTGTTAATTATGTCCATGAGTTAGTAATCACTTGATGAGCATGTGCTTAGTATCATGTTATAAAATTGAATATAAGCTATGTGTTAGTGTTATGTAAAAGTAAGATTTGAAAGCATGTGATTATATGAACACTCTTGTGTTAATGATATCATGATATAAGTGACCATGTTTAGAATTTTTATTTTACATGTGTTAGTTAATTGTTATTTGGAATTAGTGAATGATGACATGATAGTTAGTAAAGTGTTAAATTGTTAGAAAGCATGTGTGGTAAGTACGTGGTTTGAAATTTTAAGTTGCTTGCTGAGTCTATTGTGTAGACTCACCCTTGCTAAACATTTCAGGAGATTTAGAAGCCGAGGAGTTAGCGAGATCCGACATGGAGCGTGAAGAGTAGATTGAAGATCTAAAGTTATTTCTTAGTATGTGATGTAATTGTAATTTGAACTTCGGTTATTTGTACTTGGAAGCTGGCTATGTTTAGTGGATGTTATGTTATGCTATTTCTTTTCTTGGACTATATAGACTGTGGTATGTGGATTATAACGTTGATGGAATAAGAGTTATTTAATTTCCGCTGCAATATTTCTTTCTATTTGTGTATATCTCAGCCCATGTGACTATCGTTGGGGTTTTCTCCCCTGTAGCGACTTACTCTCATCCGATGTGGGTTGGTATAATCGTACTGGGTGGACGTGGGTCGTTACATGTCGGGCACGTTATCGGGTTAACGGGTCTGAACAACGAGGACCATCACAGTTGGTATCAGAGCAAGGTCCGCGTAAATATGAAGGAACAGGAAATGTACATAGTCTGTTTTCTACTATAGTCTACTGCTGGTAGTTGGCCCTATTTTTGTAATGATATGTTTGTGTGCTATGTGGATTGGAATGTTGGTTGTGCAGATTTATCAATGGCTGATAGGAGAGATTGGGGAGGTGGTGGTGATGAGCCTGAGGAATCCACACATCAAGTGATAAAAGGTTATGGGAGAGTATCACACAGATTCAGACACGATTAGATCAACAGCCACCGGTCCAGCCAGCGGTTACAGCACCACCAGTACAGGAGGAGGTAGTATCAACACCACTAGCACCACCATTTGGAGTTGAGGTACCACCTGTAGTACCTTTACCTCCAGTTGCACTAGTGCGGTCAGCCAGTGTGGAGGAGTGTACGGTACTAGTAGAGAGGTTTCTACGGTTGCAGCCACCTACTTACTCGGGAGGTCCGAATCTGAATACGGCGGAGCATTGGGTACATGAGATAGAAAGAGGTTTTGTTACAATGAGATGTCCACAAGCTGATAGAGTGATTTTGGCTACTTACCAGTTGAGGGGATTTGCACAAGAGTGGTGGAGACTCAAGATGCAAACTATGTTTGCAGGACGAGTAGAGGATACAATCACTTGGCTAGAATTCCTTGAAGTATTCAACAATACTTTCTTTCCGGTGCAAATTCAGCAAGCCAAAAGGGAGCAATTCAGGACATTACAGCAAGGGAATTTGTCAGTATTGGAGTATCAAATGAGATTTATGTCCTTGAGCAAGTATGCACCTTATATGGTAACTAACAGTGCTATGATGGTTGAGTACTTTATCCGAGGGTTGAGGTCAGAGTTGCAAGATGTAGTGATTCCACTTATGTGTAGTACGGTGGAGGAGGCAGCCCAAAGAGCAGTAATACTTGAAAGAGCTGTGCAAGCCAGACAGTCCAGTGGATCAGGATCGGGTAGTGGCAGTTTCCAACCTCCACAACAATCATCGGGTGTTAGTAAAGGCAAGGCACCTTCGGGAGGACGTCTACATCAAGTTTTGGCAAGTGGGGAAACAAGTTAAAGAAGATATTTAGAGGCTGAGGAGGTGGCAAGCAGCAGGGATTTCAGCAGGGCCGAGGCTATACGCTGGAGACGGAGGAGTCACAGCAAAGCACAGCTAGGCAGCCCGCAAAGTTCAGATGCTACTATTGTGACCAGCCAGGGCATCTGACAAGAAATTGTCCATATCCCAGGAGAGCTAGCTATGGTAGAGGGGCACCACACTAGTAGTAGCAGCAGCCATTCTAGCAGCCACAAGATGAGCGAGGTAGAGGCACACCTTACCAGAGGGGACGAGGACGAGTGATGTCAATCACAAGGGCTCAAGCGGAGGCATCAAATCTGATTGAAGGTATTATACCACTTCTTGAATTTTCTGCTAGAATATTAATTGATTCAGGTGCATCACATTCCTTCATTTCTGAGGACTTCATTGATAGTATGGTACATCCCTTTGAGGAGAGGCAGTGTGAGCGTGTGGTAGAGGTTCCTTCGGTGACTTCATGCCTACTACATGTTATTTGGATAAGGTTCCCATCATGATACAAGGTAATCAGTTGCCAGCCAGATTATATGCACTACAATTAAAGGAATATGATGTGATTTTGTGTATGGATTGGTGGAAGCATTTGGGGCAGTAGTTGATTGCAGGAAGAAGGGAGTAAGGTTCAGCCGTCCAAGAGGGGACATGTTTGATTTCCAAGATATGCCATTCTATACCCCTAAGTATATTATTTCTATTCTTAAGGCTGGGAAATTGATCAATGCAGGGTGTGTAGTTTATTTGCCATCAGTTAGCTTGGTTGAGGTAGAAAAGACAGTAAATATGGTACCAGTAGTTAAAGAGTTTGTGGATGTATTTTTGAATGAGTTACCAGGTTTGGCACAACATAGGGAGGTGAACTTCATAGTAGAGTTGCAGCCAAGTAGTATGCCCATTTCCAAGGCACCATACAGGATGACACCTGCAGAATTGAAAGAGTTGAAGAAACAATTGCAAGAACTGTTGGAAAAGGGTTTCATCTGGCCTAGTCACTGGCCATGGGGAGCACCGGTCTTGTTTGTTAGAAAGAAAGATGGCAGTTTGAGAATGTGTATTGATTACCGCCAGTTGAATCAGGTTACAATAAAGAACATGTATCCACTTCCATGAATTGATGACTTATTTGATCAATTGCAATCAGCAAGGGTGTTCTCCAATATAGATTTGAGATCAGGGTACCATCAGTTGAGGATACGGGAAGAAGACATTGATAAAGTAGCATTTAGAACAAGGTATGGGCATTATGAGTTTGTGGTTATGCCATTTGGGCTAACCAATGCACCGACAGCATTTATGAATTTGATGAACAAGATTTTCCATCCATATTTAGATCGATTAATTGTGGTATTCATTGATGATATATTAGTGTATTCAGCTTTGGAAGAGGAACATGCAGCTCACTTGAGGATTACATTACAAACATTGAGAGAGCACCAGTTATATGCGAATTTCAATAAGGGTGAGTTTTGGCTTAGAGAAATACAGTTTTTGGGGCATGTTATCTCAAGTGAAGGTGTTGTAGTTGATCCAGCAAAGGTGGATGCCGTTATAAAATAGGAAGAACCAAAGACAGTGCCAGAAATTAGAAGATTTCTTGGGTTGGCAGGTTACTATAGGCGGTTTATCCAAGACTTCTCAAAGATTGCAGCACCAATGACAAGGCTTACTAGGAAAGGAGTACCATTTGTGTGGTCATCCGATTGCAAGCGCAGTTTTATGGAATTGAAGAAGCGGCTCACTTCAGCACCAATATTGGAAATCCCGTCAGGCCGATGTGGTTTTGTATTGTACATTGATGCATCCAGAAGAGGACTTGGGACAATACTTGTGCAACATGGAAAAGTGGTGGCCTATGCATCTAGGCAATTGAAGTGGCATGAAGAGAATTATCCCACACATGACTTAGAGTTGGCAGCGGTTGTGTTTGCATTAAAGATATGGTGGCATTATTTGTTTGGTGAGAGATTTGAGATCTTCACGGACGACAAGAGTTTGAAGTATATCTTTTCACAAAAAGGATTTGAATTTGAGGCAACGCAGATGGATGGAGTATCTAAAAGATTATGATTTCAGTTTAGCGTATCATCCAGGCAAGGCAAATGTGGTTGCAGATACTTTGAGCAGGAAAGCAATTATGAGCCATATGATGGTGAGAGAATGGAAGTTGTATGAAGATGTGGCAGAAAATTCTTTGATTGTTCCAAGTAGTCAACGAAGAGTAGTGTTAGCCAGCAGCACAGTGGAGCCATCTTTGTATTGGCAGATAGTAGAAGCACAAAAGGTAGATGATAACTTGGTTGAAATTGTAAAGATGGAAGATGTCACCATAGATGATGATTATGTGGTCCAGTTCCGGCATAGGTTGTATGTCTCAAGTGAAGCTAGTGTGAAGGAGAAAGTCTTAGAAGAAGCACATCAGTCCAGGTACACCATACACCCAGGAAGCACAAAGATGTATCAAGACTTGAAGAAATATTTCTGGTGGCCGAGCATGAAGAAAGAGATAGCGGAATTCATAGCAAGGCGTCTAGTGTGCTAGCAGGTTAAGGCGGAGCATCAAAGACCAGGTGGTTTATTACAGCCATTACCTATACTGCAGTCAAAGTGGGAAGACATAGCAATGGATTTTATTGCAGGTTTGCCCAGGACAACGTCAGGTCACAATGGTATTTGGGTTTTTGTTGACAGATTGACAAAAGTGTGCAGGTTGTTAGATGTGAGCATGTCAAGGGCAGTAGACAGATTGGAGAGGTTGTATGGATAGAATTGTGCCATTACATGGAATACCAGTCACTATTATTTTATATAGGGATCCCAGGTTTACATCCGGTTTTTGGAGAAGTTTGTAGAGGGTTGTTGGTACACAATTGAGGTATAGTTCAGCATACCATCCCCAAACCGACGGACAGATGGAGAGAACAATTCAGGCTATTGAAGACATGTTGTGAGCATGTTGTTTAGTTTGGGGAGGTGGATGGGAGCATCATTTGGGTATGGTTGAATTTGCCTATAACAACAACTACCACACAAGCATTGGCATGGCGCCATATGAAGCACTTTATGGAAGACCTTGCAGAACACCGTTAAATTGACATGAAGTGGGTGAAATGCAGGTAATGGGACTAGAATTGGTGCAACAGTGTGCAGAGATGGTCAAGTTCATTAAGGAGAAGCTTCAAACGGCACAGAACAGACAAAAGAGTTATGCGGATACACGGCGCAGACCCCTACAGTTTGAAGTCGGTGACTATGTGTTTTTGAGGGTTTCTCCAACCAAGGGTGTTTTGAGGTTTAGCAAGAAGGGAAAGTTGAGTCCCAGGTACATGGGTCTGTTCCAGAATTTGGAAAGGATTGGTGAAATAGCGTACAGATTGGAGCTTCCAGCCCACTTTATTGATGCTCACGATGTGTTCCATGTCTCAATGCTCAGAAGGTATATTCGAGATCCCTCCCAGATAGTCAGCTATTAGCAAGATGATTTGAAAATAGATATATCCATGCAAGAGTATCCAGTGATGATTACAGGCCGCCGAACACAAAAGTTAAGGAATAAAGACATTGAGCTGGTAAAGATTAGATGGGAAAACAGGCAGGGTGGAGAAGACACTTGGGAGTTGGCCGATGAGATGTACAAGACATATCCATACTTGTTTGAGTAAGCATTAAATTCTTTTAGGTGATAGTCATATATGTGTTGCTCTGTTAATGCGGTTACTTCTTAAATTTTGAGGACGAAATTCCTTTTAGGTGATAGTAATGTAATATTCGGTACGTTCGGATCGTAGTTTACCAGGTTTAGGGGCCAGTGTGTGGCCCATTGGTTGAGTGAATGTGTTTATACATGTTTTCACAGGTTGGTGTGGCTAGTTGGGAGGCTGGAGGGTTGGAAATCCAAGCCCAAATAGACCTCTAGCGGGTTCATTAAGAACGCGACCAACACAGTCGTCGCTATTCTTACATGAACGCGATCACCTGTGCAGTCGCGATTTGAAACCACTTCTATGTGAGCGCGGCTGCATGTGCACTGCGTGGTGCATGCAGGGTTGTCGGAGTTGAATTGCGTCATTGGGGTACGTCACGTTTCTAAATGCGACGGCCCGATATGTCGTGATTTATACTCTGTGTATTTTGGGCTTTGCCCTTAGCGAAATAGTGCAATTGCACTGTTTAGCTGGAGGAGGTTTTGTTAGAGGATTATGGGGTGATTTCTGCTATTTTGGTGTCCGTTCAGCGTGGTTCCGGCGCGGGGAGGTGCTTCGGAGTACGGGGAACGTCCGGACGATGTTGGATTTGTGTTTCATCCGTTGGTAGGGGAACTCTTCACTGTTTTACCTTGTTTGGGCAGTGTAGGTTAGGGTTTATGGTTTTATAAAGGGGAATTGCTTGTACATGAAAGAGAGCATGCCTAGGATTCTATATAAACAGTTATTTCCCACTTTACAAGCATCTAACACTGTTGGGTGTGATTTTCGGAATGAAAGTTTAAGGTAGGTTTCTACTGTCTGAAAGGTGACGAAACCAGTCGTCGCGTTTTGTGAACGCGACGACCTAGTCCGTCGTGATTCAGGCATTAAGGCGACATGTTGGTCCGTCACGATTCAAGCACCGATTGGCGACCACTGTGTTGGTCGTGATTTAGATTGTGGCGATCGGAGCTCTGGGGTTCTGTGGCCAGTCTGTCTTTTTCCTGTTGTATACTGCTTGGGTAGTGATGATTATGTAATGTAGGGTTTATAAGGGTTGTGTCGGCTTAAACCGTGGATGATAACGATGGGTTTTGCTTGGAAATGTGTGCATAGAAAGTTGGGTTGTAACGCCTTCCGTGGTTACCTCTCTAGTCGGTTACCCAAGCACCGGGTGCTCATGTTTATTCCTGGTACGGTGAGTACCATCAAGGTTTATGTCGTCTTCCTGGACACCCTCACTCCTAAGTTTGAGTTGTACGTCCAGCTGAGGGAAAGACGACAGGGAGCAGCGACTCATGTTTGTGGGTGTGCGGTCGCTTGTAGCGCGCTCGTGGTTGTGGGACAGACACCAGTAGACATATTGGTCCCCAGCTAGTCCTATTTCCAGTGCCTCACTTTAGGGAGCTCGGGCCGGAGTCCCTAAGGGTGTCAGGCTTGGGCCTGCAACCGTGTGGTCTGCAGGAGTGGTGTTGGTTGGTCTCCACTGTTTCTTGGCCCTGTTGAGGTGGAGCTGCAGTTGGACCTTTCGTTCGTGGCTGAGAGACTGAGAGGTGGTCCTGTGTTGTTTGTTCGTGTCTATGGCTGGTGTCGCGAACCAGTTATCGTGACTCGTGTGCGGCATGCCCTTCTTTAGCTGGTACACGTGTTAGTGGTTTGCCATTTATTAATTTACTGTTGTAGTATCATGCTTAGGCGGTGATATATTTTAATTACATTTGAGCTTTTGTTACTTAAATTGTTGTGCTCTGTTTACTCAGCTAAGGGGGAGTTACCTTACTGAGCTAATGACTTGTGAGGCTCACCCCTTCTTCTTCCAGGTGAAGGAGAGTAGGAGGGTTCCCATCCCTCTTCTAGTTCCGGTCAGCACCATAGTGGAGTCGAGCCTTCGAAACCAGCAGAGTAATACTTCTACTTGTTGCGCCTTGGGGGTTTGTCCCTGGCTATTGTACCTTGTACTATGACTTATGTTTGGAATTGAATATGTACATTTCATATGGATATGTGTGAGAAATGGAAAGTTTTATGTATTTTGCATGTTCTTTTATATTTCCACGGACATGTGTATATGATATCCCTTGCGAGGCTATGGCTCGTTCGCGGGAGATGGAGTCGTGTCGAGCACGTTATTAGGTTAACAGGCCTGAACGGCGAGGACCGTCACAGTTGGTATCAGAGCAAGGTCCATGTAAATATGAAGGAATAGGAAATGTACATAGTATGTTCTCTACTATAGTCTACTGCTGGTAGTTGGCCCTATTTTTGTAATGATATGTTTGTGTGCTATGTGGATTGGAATGTCGGTTGTGCAGGTTTATCAATGGCTGATAGGAGAGATTGGGGAGGTGGTGGTGATGGCCTAAGGAATCCACACATCAGATGATAGAAAGGTTATGGGAGAGTATCACACAGATTCAGACACGATTAGATCAACAGCCACCGGTCCAGCCAGCAGTTACAGCACCACCAGTACAGGAGGAGGTAGTATCGGCACCACTAGCACCACCATTTGGAGTTGAGGTACCACCTGTAGTACCTTACCTCCAGTTGCACTAGTGCGGTCAGCTAGTGTGGAGGAGTGTACGGTACTAGTGGAGAGGTTTCTACGGTTGCAGCCACCTACTTACTCAGGAGGTCCGAATCTGAATACGGCGGAGCATTGGGTACATGAGATAGAAAGAGGTTTTGTTACAATGAGATGTCCACAAGCTGATAGAGTGATTTTGGCTACTTACCAGTTGAGGGGATTTGCACAAGAGTGGTGGAGACTCAAGATGCAAACTATGTTTGCAGGACGAGTAGAGGATACAATCACTTGGCTAGAATTCCTTGAAGTATTCAACAATACATTCTTTCCGGTGCAAATTCAGCAAGCCAAAAGGGAGCAATTGAAGACATTACAATGAGGGAATTTGTCGGTATTGCCGTATCAAATGAGATTTATGGCCTTGAGCAGGTATGCACCTTATGTGGTAACTAACAGTGCTATGATGGTTGAGTACTTTATCCGAGGGTTGAGGCCGGAGTTGCAAGATGCAGTGATTCCACTTATTTTTAGTATGGTGGAGGAGGCAACCCAAAGAGCAGCAATACTTGAAAGAGTTGTGCAAGCCAGGCAGTCCAGTGGATCAGGATCGGGTAGTGGTAATTTCTGACTTCCACAACAATCATCGGGTGTTAGTAAAGGCAAGGCACCTTCGGGAGGAGCATCTACATCAGGTTTTGGCAAGTGGGGAAACAAGTTAAAGAAGATATTTAGAGGCTGAGGAGGTGTCAGGCAGTAGGGATTTCAGCAGGGCCGAGGCTATAAGCCGGAGACGGAGGAGTCATAGCAAAGCACAGCTAGGCAGCCCGCAGAGTTTAGATGCTACAATTGTGACTAGCCGGGGCTTCTAGCAAGAAATTGTCCATATCCCAGGAGAGCTAGCTATGGTAGAGGGGCACCACAGCAGCAGCAGCAGCAGCAACCATTCCAGCAGCCACAAGCTGAGCGAGGTAGAAGCACGCCTTACCAGAGGGGACGAGGATGAGTGATGTCAATCATAAGGGCTCAAGCGGATGCATCAAATCTGATTGAAGGTATTATACCACTTTTTGAATTTTCTGCTAGAACATTAATTGATCCAGGTGCATCACATTCCTTCATTTATGAGGACTTCATTGATAGTATGGTACATCTCTTTGAGGAGAGGCAGTGTGAGCTTGTGGTAGAGGTTCCTTCCGGTGACTTCATACATACTACATGTTATTTGGATGAGGTTCCCATCATGATACAATATAATCAGTTGCCAGCCAGATTGTATGCACTACAATTAAAGGAATATGATGTGATATTAGGCATGGATTGGTTGGAAGCATATGGGGCAATAGTTAATTGTAGGAAGAAGAGAGTAAGGTTCAGTCATCTCGGTGGGGTTATGTTTGATTTCCAAGGTATGCCATTCTATACCCGTAAGTATATTATTTCTGCTCTTAAGGCTAGGAAATTGATCAATGCAGGGTGTGTAGCTTATTTGGCATCAGTTAGCTTGGTTGAGGCAGGTAAGACAGTAAATATGGTACCAGTGGTTAGAGAGTTTATAGATATATTCCCGGAGGAGTTACCAGGTCTGGCACCACATAGAGAGGTGGAATTCACAGTAGAGTTGCAGTCGGGTAGTATGCCCATTTCCAAGACTCCATACAGGATGGCACCTGCAGAATTGAAAGAGTTGAAGAAACAATTGCAAGAACTGTTGGAGAAGGGTTTCATCTGGCCTAGTCACTAGCCATGGGGAGCACCGGTCTTGTTTGTTAGAAAGAAATATGGTATTTTGAGAATGTGTATTGATTACCACCAGTTGAATCAGGTTACAATAAAGAACATGTATCCACTTCCACGAATTGATGATGTATTTGATCAATTGCAATCAGCAAGGGTGTTCTCCAAGATAGATTTGAGATCAGGGTACCATCAGTTGAGGATACAGGAAGAAGACATTGATAAAATAGCATTTAGAACAAGGTATGGGCATTATGAGTTTGTGGTTATGCCATTTGGGCTAACCAATGCACCGGCAACATTTATGAATTTGATGAACAGGATTTTCCATCCATATTTAGATCGGTTTATTGTGGTATTCATTGATGATATATTAGTGTATTCAGCTTCGAAAGAGGAACATGCAACTCACTTGAGGATTACATTGCAGACATTGAGAGAGCACCAGTTATATGCGAAATTCAGTAAGTGTGAGTTTTGGCTTAGAGAAATATAGTTTTTGGGGCATGTTATCTAAGGTGAAGGTGTTGCAGTTGATCCAGCAAAGTTGGAAGCCGTTATGAAATGGGAAGAACCAAAGACAGTGCTAGAAATGAGAAGTTTTCTTGGGTTGGCAGGTTACTACAAGCGGTTTATCCAAGACTTCTCAAAGATTGCAGCACCAATGACAAGGCTTACTAGGAAAGGAGTACCATTTGTATGGTCATCCGATTGCAGGCGCAGTTTTATGGAATTAAAGAAGCGGCTCACTTATGCACCAATATTAGAAATCCCGTTAGGCCAAGGTGGTTTTGTATTGTACACTGATGCATTCAGAAGAGGACTTGGGGCAATACTTATGCAGCATGAAAAAGTGGTGGCCTATGCATCTAGGCAATTGAAGCGGCATGAAGAGAATTATCCCACACATGACTTAGAGTTGGAAGCGGTTGTGTTTGCATTGAAGAGGCATTATTTGTATGGTGAGAGATTTGACATCTTCATGGACCATAAGAGTTTGAAGTATATCGTTTCACAAAAGGATTTGAATTTGAGGCAACACAGATGGATGGAGTATCTAAAAGATTATGATTTCAGTTTAGCGTATCATCCAGGCAAGGCGAATGTGGTTGCGGATGCTTTGAGTAGGGAAGCAGTTATGGGCCATATAATGGTGAGAGAATGGAAGTTGTATGAAGATGTGGCAGAAAATTCTTTGATTGTTCCAAGTAGCCAACGAAGAGTAGTGTTAGCCAGCAACACAGTGGAGCCATCTTTGTATTGTCAGATAGTAGAAGCACAAAAGGTAGATGAGAACTTGGTTGAAATTGTAAAGATGGAAGATGTCACCATAGATGATGATTGTATGGTCCGGTTCCGCAATAGGTTATATGTCCCAAGTGAAGCTAGTGTGAAGTAGAAAGTGTTAGAAGAAGCACATCGGTCCAGGTACACCATAAACCCAAGAAATACAAAGATGTATCAAGACTTGAAGAAATATTTTTGGTGGCCGAGCATGAAGAAAGAGATAGTGGAATTCATAGCAAGGTGTCTAGTCTGCCAGCAGGTTAGGTGGAGCATCAAAGACCAGGTGGTTTATTGCAGCCATTACCTATATCACAGTGAAAATGGAAAGACATAGCAATGAATTTTATTGTAGGTTTGCCCAGGATAGCGTCAGGTCACAATGGTATTTCGGTTTTTGTTGATAGATTGACAAAAGAGCGTAGGTTGTTAGCCGTGAGCATGTCATGGGCAGTAGACAGATTGGCGAGGTTATATGTGGATAGAATTGTGCCATTACATGGAATACCAGTCACTATTGTTTCAGACAGGGATCCCAAATTTACATCTAATTTTTGGAGGAGTTTGCAGAGGGTTGTTGGTACACAATTGAGGTATAGTTCAGCATACCATCCCCAAATCGATGGACAGATGGAGAGAACAATTCAGACTATTGAAGATATGTTGCGAGTATGTTGTTTAGTTTGGGGAGGCAGATGGGAGTAGCATTTGGGTATGATTGAATTTGCCTATAACAACAGCTACCACACAAGCATTGGCATGGCGCCATATGAAGCACTTTATGGAAGACCTTGCAGAACACCGTTAAATTGGCATGAAGTGGGTGAAAGGCAGGTAATGGGACCGAAATTGGTGCAATAGTGTGCAGAGATGGTTAAGTTCATTAAGGAGAAGCTTCAAATAGCACAAAGCAGGCAATAGAGTTATGCGGATATGCGGCACAGGCCCCCACAGTTTGAAGTCGGCGACTAAGTGTTTTTTAGTGTTTCTCCAACCAAGGGTGTTTTAAGGTTCAGAAAGAAGGGCAAGTTGAGTCTCAGGTACGTGGGTCCGTTTCAGATTTTGGAAAGGATTGGTGAAACAATGTACAGATTGGAGCTTCTATCCGACTTTATCGATACTCACGATGTGTTCCATGTCTCAATGCTCAGAAGGTCTATTTGAGATCCCTCCCAGATAGTCAGCTATCAGCGAGATGATTTGAAACTGGATATATTCATGCCAGAGTATCCAGTGATGATTACAGGCCGCCGAACACAAAAGTTAAGGAATAAAGACATTGAGCTGGTAAAGATTAGATGGGAAAACAGGCAGGGTGGAGAAGACACTTGGGAGTTGGCTGATGAGATGTACAAGACGTATCCATACTTGTATGAGTAAGCGTTAAATTCTTTTAGGTGATAGTCATATATGTGTTGCTTTGTTAATTGTGGTTAATTCTTTAATTTCGAGGATGAAATTCCTTTTAGGTGATAGTAATGTAATATTCGGTACATTAAGATCGTAGTTTATCGGGTTTAGGGGCCAGTGTGTGGCCCATTGGTTGAGTGAATGTGTTTATGCATGTTTTCACAGGTTGGTGTGGTAGGTTGGGAGGTTGGAGGGATGGAAATCCCAGCCCAAATAGACCTCTGGTGTTGGCCCTTTTGGTACGGCAGCAAGCTAACCTAGAGAGGGGGTGAATAGGTTTTCTGAAATCTGAAACAGAAACTTAAACACAAAAAATTAACACTTGAAAGTTTGGTTAGTTTAGTGTGATAAAGAGTAGCAGTGCGGAAGCAAATAAACAATCACACAAATGACACAAGGAATTTATCTTGGTTCGGCCCTTCCCACATGGAAGTCCTACGTCCAGTCCCCAAGCAACCTCTTGGGATTTTACTAACCAAGGGTACAGTCCCCCTCAAGGACAATACAACACCCAGCATCCCAGCTGGTCTTCTTCTCTTTCCCAGGCAAGAAGGCAGCCCACTTCTCTTACAGGTAAAGAAGCCAACCTCCTGGTACAAACCCCAGTGCGGTTCTGCTAGACACAAACCCCTAGCTAGGTTCTACACTGTATACAGTCCTATAACTGGACAGAAATCTTTCATAGAAAATAAAGATCAAAGCTGAGAGTTGGAACAAATGAAATCCAACTAAAAGAACTCTCAGGGAAAAGACTCTCTCCCCCAGATTACAAGATGCACACAGAGAGAGTGAAGAGAGGAGAAGGAGCTTGAATGCTTGAGTGCTTCAGATGCTTGAACACATCTTCTTGGGCTCGGGCTCTTTCTCTTTTTTCCTTTGAGTGTATTTGGAGTTGAGGTTCCTCACTGATTGTACACTCCTTCAAAGATTTTCAGGAAGGCTCTGCTTTGTTCTTTAGCCATGCTTCATCTTTTATATGAGCAGCTTTTGAAGAGATCCGTTGAAGAGATCCGTTGGAGTTCTAGCCGTTGCTCATCTTCTCTTCATTTGTCTTAATCAGACTCTGGTGGTCTTCGAGGTCTGTGGTCATAGAAGAGAGTGTTAGCATAAAAGAGTGTTTATGATAACGGTGCATACCACTGTGTTTCTACTAACATGATAAAAATAGTAGTTCATATCATTTTCTGACAAGACTCTAAAATACGCATGCAGCTTTTTCTGTCAGAAGATATTTGACATTTCATTTGGCGCCAAAAAGCACTTTAAACAATCGATGTTTAAATTGAAGTGAATCGTTGTTTAAGTTACTTATCAAATCGTTATGATGAACACATCGTCATTTAAGTGAAAGTAAATCGATATGATGAGCAAGTCGTTGCTTCACTTATCAAATCGTTATGGCAAGAAAATCGATGTGCAACCAAATCGTTGTGAGAACAAATCGTTGTTCTCACTTACCAAATCGATGTGAGATGCAAATCGTTGTTCTCACTTATCAAATCGATGTGAGAATCAAATCGTTGTTTCTCACTTATCAAATCGTTATGAGAACCAAATCGATATGAGAGCAAATCGTTGTTGTCACTTATCAAATCGTTATGAGAACCAAATCGTTGTGAGAGCAAATCGTTGCGCTCACTTATCAAATCGATGTGAAACGTAAATCGTTATGGCACTTAGCGAATCGATGTAAGAATCAAATCGTTATCAGAGTAAATCGTTGTTCTCACTTATGAAATTGTTATATGGTCAAATCGATGTTTCACTTAACGAATCATTACACAATCAAATCGTTGTGTAACTTATCAAATCGTTTGTTAGTGAAATCGATGTGGCACTTTGAATAGAAATCGATGTATATTGAATGAACATCGATCTAGCATTTTAGTGCACCGCACACTGCGATAATTTCTGTCAATTTATATTTCTTAGAAAGCATGATATTAAATATATTTAATAATATTTAATTAATCATAAATTCTGTTATCACCAAAATATAAGAGTGGTTCAACAATCTCCCCCTTTTTGGTGATGACAAAATTTATGAGAATTTTCTGACACAAATACTAGGCATAGATAATACAGAAAATTCATAGAACATACATACTCTCCCCCTTTTTGTCACTAACTAAAAAGGAAGGATCTTACCACGCATTTTCTCTCCTTTGAGAGAATTTCTTACCATTGAGGGGTTCAACAATGATAGTTTATAAGGAATAACTCCCCCTTAATCTGTGCTCCCCCTGAATATGAGACTCCCCCTTAATGTGAGGCAAGTCAGATCTTGTTGCTCTTGACCTTTGACATGTTGTTTGTCAAGACTTCAGAATTATTGCATGCATTTATCTTTTAAAAAAAACTTGCAAACATTGTTAGTAGCATTGTAGTTTACTGAATACAACAAACAAAAATGTAAGTTTAAGAACGGAAACTAAAACTAAAGGATGACTACTTCCTCTTCAAATGAAGAGTAGGTAGTCACCAATTGGATGTTTTTGAACATCCTCTAACCATACCCATTTGAATGCCTTTTCCTTTTGTTCATCAAGAGTAGATAAGCATTTTCTTCTTTAATGTTGAAGCTACCTGAGGAGTTGTTTACTGAAGGTGTCTCCTGAGGAGTAACTTGGATTTTATGAGCCTTATCCTCAGTTTTTTCTTCATCAGAAGCTTCTTCAACGCTTATTTCTTCAGAAATATCCTTTTTGAAAAAGATATGAGGCTCCCTCTCAATCTGAGGTTCCTCTTTACCTCTTCTTCTTCATGTGGAAGGATAACTTCCTAAGGTGCTTCCTATTGCTCCCCTTGAATGGTGACAGTTGGAGAAGATGGAGTTATAGCTTCCTGTCTTGTTTCTTTAAACACTTAAGCATCAGTAGGTATTTCATCCGTAATGGGTATTCCCTCATATGTGAGCTTCAATTTGTCCCACATATCTTTAGTAATTATACATGCAGATACTTTACTGAATTCTATTTTAGATAAAGTACAACATAAATAGTTTTTTGCTTTAAAGTTTATTGATAATTTATTTTTATCATCTACAGTAATGACAGTGGTGCCTTTTACAGGAATAACAACAAAATCACCTACCTCTATTACCTGCCACAGATCAAAGTCTGTGCCTCGAATGAAGCATTCCATTCTCATCTTCAAGTATTGGTAGTCCTCTCCATCAAAGAATGGAGGTCAGGTGATTGATTGACCTTCAGCATATCCTTGAGCTGCCATAGATCTTCTCTAAGATCGTTGGATCTTCTTGAATGATCAGAGAACCTCTCTCTGATACCACTTGTTGGCCCTTTTGGTATGGCAGCAAGCTAACCTAGAGGGGGGGGGGGGGTGAATAGGTTTTCCAAAATCTGAAACAGAAACTTAAACACAAAAAATTGACACTTGAAAGTTTGGTTAGTTTAGTGTGATAAAGAGTAGCAGTGCGGAAGCAAATAAACAATCACATAAATGACACAAGGAATTTATCCTGGTTCGGCCCTTCCCACATGGAAGTCCTACGTCCAGTCCCCAAGCAACCTCTTGGGATTTTACTAACCAAGGGTACAGTCCCCCTCAAGGACAATACAACACCCAGCACCCCAGCTGGTCTTCTTCTCTTTCCCGGGCAAGAAGGCAGCCCACTTCTCTTACAGGTAAAGAAGCCAACCTCCTGGTACAAACCCCAGTGCGGTTCTGCTAGACACAAACCCTTAGCTAGGTGCTACACTGTATACAATCCTACAGCTGGACAGAAATCTTTCTTAGAAAAGAAAGATCAAAGCTGAGAGTTGGAACAAATGAAACCCAACTAAAAGAACTCTCAGCGAAAATACTCTCTCCCCTAGATTACAAGATGCACATAGAGAGAGTGAAGAGAGGAGAAGGAGCTTGAATGCTTGAGTGCTTCAGATGCTTGAACACTTCTTCTTGGGCTCGGGCTCTTTCTCTCTTTTCCTTTGAGTGTATTTGGAGTTGAGGTTCCTCACTGATTGTA
This sequence comes from Colocasia esculenta, assembly GCA_014218235.1. Lineage (NCBI taxonomy): Eukaryota > Viridiplantae > Streptophyta > Magnoliopsida > Alismatales > Araceae > Colocasia > Colocasia esculenta. The sequence continues at coordinate 77 of JACBKR010001635.1, read as the reverse complement.
CACTCCTTCAAACACTACAAGAAAAAGCGCATATAGAGACCGATTTAGAGACCGAAATTTTCGGTCCCTATTCGGTC